>CM054060.1:305024338-305150006 GCA_028641055.1 Alopecurus myosuroides
ACAGTTGTTACCAATATTTCCATTTTAAGAATTAGTCTTATTTTTTACAAAATTTTAAGAATTAGTCTTAATCATGTTTATTTGCCTAAGTGGCTTTTGAATTGAGTGAGAGCGAGACTTTTGTCTGTAGCTGCCAGATGATAACGATGGTGGTTTATTGAGTCAAGATGCTGGTCCCACATCGTTGATACGTTTCTAATCTCCGAGACGTGCACGGGCACGATTCCATCCTCGCCAGGCACCATGTCCGAAGGTTTATTTTCAGCTTGGCCCACCTCGTAGACATTTTCAGGTGTACTTGTATGTCATGTCATGTCAACCATGTGGAAGGTATGCCCATAAATTTAGGTACTGTGGAGATCGTATGTACACCAATCTGGTATTGCAGAATCAATCACAGCGACAAACATCTGAGCTTTAGCCAGGTAGTTTAAGCACAGCTCTCTCTCTCTCGCTGCCACAAGGAAATGATGGCTATGCTCAAACGCTTAGCACTCTCGTTATTTCTGAGCTGCTTCTCGTGGTACCTGATCTGGGTTCCTTCCTCCGACGAGTTCCTCCAATGCCTAAGCCAGAAGATACCTAGCGAGCTCGTTTACAAGCAGAGCTCAGCCAACTTCACCCACGTGCTGGTCTCCTCCATCAGGAACCCCAGGTTCTTGACCAACACCACAGCGAAGCCGCTCTGCATCGTGACGCCCACTGATTCATGTCACGTCCAGGCCGCCGTGCTCTGTGGCCGCCGACACGGCGTGCGCCTCCGCGTGCGCAGCGGCGGCCACGACTACGAGGGCCTGTCGTACCGGTCGGTGCAGCCCGGTGAGGTGTTCGGGGTGGTCGACCTCGCCAACCTCCGCTCCGTACGGGTCAACCAGTCGGAGTCCACGGCCTGGGTCGACTCTGGCGCGACCATCGGGGAGCTCTACTACGCCATCGCGAAGAACGACTCCCGGATCGCGTTCCCGGCCGGCGAGTGCCCGACCGTCGGCGTGGGCGGCCACTTCAGCGGCGGAGGCATCGGCATGCTGATGCGCAAGTACGGCCTCTCCGTCGACAATGTGCTCGACGCCACGTTGATCAACGCCGACGGGGATATCCTCGACAGGGCCGGCATGGTGGCGGACCTGTTCTGGGCCATTCGAGGCGGCGGCGGCGAGAGCTTCGGCGTCGTGCTCTCATGGAAGATCCAGCTCGTGCAGGTCCCGCCGGCGGTGACCGTGTTCAGCATCGGGAAGACGGTCGACCAGGGCGCCATAGACGTCCTCACCAGATGGCAGACCGTCGGGCCGTCGCTGCCCGGCGAGCTCGCCATACGGGTGAAAGTGCAGGGGCGGGAAGCCCTGTTCCTGGCCGTGTACCTCGGCACGTGCAGCTCGCTCGTGGCCATGATGGACCGCCAGTTCCCGGAGCTCAGCATGACGAGCGCCGACTGCCGGTCCATGACTTGGCTCGAGTCCGCGGCCTTGTCCTTCGGCGAGTTGCGCAACATCGGCACGCCAGAGGAGGTGCTCCTGAACAGGAGCAGCGGCAGCAGCAGCCTGGGAAACTCCACCAAGAGCAAGTCCGACTACGTCCGGCGGCCCATCTCCAAGGGCGCGTGGGAGGACATCTTCTCGTGGTTCGGGATGGACGGCTCCGGGTCCGGGTACATCATGATGGAGCCCCACGGCGGGTTCATGGACAGCGTCCCCGCCGCCGCGACGCCGTACCCGCACCGGAACGGCGTGCTGTACGTCATCCAGTACCTCGTGTCCTGGCAGGGCGACGGCGGCCGCATGGCGCCGACGGCCTGGCTGGACGACTTGTACGCCTTCATGCGGCGTTACGTGAGCACGAGCCCGAGGCGGGCGTACGTGAACTTCCGGGACCTGGACATCGGCCAGAACGTGGTGGTGGACGACGTGAGCACGTTCGAGGGCGGCGAGGTGTGGGGCGAGCGCTACTTCGTGGGCAACTACCGCAGGCTCGCCACGGTGAAAGCGGCCGTGGATCCCACCGACTACTTCAGAAACGAGCAGACCATCCCGCCCTTGCTCTAGAGCATGCCAGTCCAGACTCCAGAGAGCCGACCAATTCATTCGTGTTAACTGGGAAACGCCTTGCGCCTTCGATGGGACCTGCCAGCAGAATACAACAATTGGATTACTGGTGATGACTGCTGGTCGATATTAATTAAATTACTCATCAAGTTGCAAGACAGTTTACTTTCCTGAAGCCGCAAAAACAAGGTTATAGATTTAAGGACAAAATGTTGCCAAAGTTTATATGGAAGAGTTCGTTACTTGTTTAACACGCGCTAATCCATATTCATATGGCTCTAATACGCTATATGTAGTACAAATATAGTGCTGCTATATTTACAAGCTCATACCTCTTCCCCTTCACACCTACACGAGGGGATCCAAATCCATATGATGGGCAGGGTTGCAAATATTGATCCCTAGTCAAATGCTGCTCTCAATCTGTAGGCGAGATACATGAGACAGTATTGCACCACCTTCAGTTTCCTGTATTTCACATGACCAAAAAGTAATATGGCAATTTTTAGAATCGGGATATAAAAAGTAAAACTAAGACTCTTAACAGATGCAGCAGTCATGTAATAGCTGAAACATCAGTAATGCTTGGTGAAAACAACTTCGACCAAGGGCACTTAAATGAACTCCCTGGTCTAGTTCTATGAACAAAGATGCATTGACGCCGTATTGAAACCATACACGTAGAATAGTACAAATGCAACAAGTAGGACCAGAATGGCTAGTGAACAAAAGGAAATGGCAACCTTGAATCTTGAAGTCTGAGAGTATGGATATTGTGTTAGTTAGAAATACAAAGAATCAGTTCTCCTCGGGAACTAAAAGAAGATCACTTCCGTGAGATGGTTGCCCAAGAAGAACCATAAGTTCGTTGATACCTGGTGTTGCAAGAAGCAGAATGCTCCATGTAGGCAGCAACTTACTACTACATGCGTGTTTCCAGGCGATAAGGTTGGGAAAGAATTCCATCAGCACATTGCATAGATATTAAATCGTAGAAACAAAAAAATAATTCAACATGTAAATCTGAAAAGCGATCTACCAAAACAAGGATTAAGGTGAAGAAGATGCAGCAAAAACTTCTGGGTTTAGTATTCAGAGCTCCTAATAGAAATCAAGAAGATAACATATGGAGTATAATGAACATCTAGAAGAAAAGGTATGTAAACCTTGGGCAAGAAAGTCACTCCGAACATCATCATCATATTTTTGCACGTCTATATATCAACCTTCTCTTTTCACAGCATATGCAACTATGGGATCAGTCCAGTGTGATCGATGAGAACTTCACTCAATGATTTCTGCATGTCCATTCGAATAAGAATCTCTCAAAAATGCTGTGAAAAGGATTTGAATTTTTTTTTAAATGACTGAAGAAAAAAACAGAGTGAGCCCAAAATAAAGAAGCTGGACATTTTGGATTCCATCACCTCCCAGAAAGGAACGTTTCACATGACATTAGAGATTTATCAGAAGTAACAAACAAATGGTATATACATTGATTCCGGTTACAAAGAACTTGGACAAAGATTACAGCTGTGTGCACATCGCAATATATGTAACTAAAAAATAAAAGACTCGCATTAGATAGCGTAAGCAGGTATTTAGAACTATTAAATATGCAAAACCATGAATCGATCATGAAATTTGATAGAGACAGAGAGAGGAAACACCTGCAAAATGTTGCTCAACAGAGATCCTTCTCTGAGATTTTCCCTCAGCAGTTGCTACTCGATTAACATATATGTTATTAGAAAAAAATATGCCGAAATGCCTTATAACTGTAACTGGAGTGAGTAAACTGAACATTGCACATGGTACTACTGCTTAAATGGTGACAGGAGACAGCAAACTGAATACCACATGTATACCCCTGTTTTCTCCCCTGCTCTAATCTCTAGGGCTCTCAAATCTTTAAACTACGTGCACATTCCCCTGTTGCATAAACAAGTCCAAGAATAGATTGAGGCATAAGCCTCCTTTTTGGAAAAATAAAGTCCAAGAATTTGGAGCAGGAAGATAACAATTGTGAAATATTAGATTGCAAGAGAATTACACAATTGGATGTGCTGAAGATCTTCAGCTCATGTGCCAGCAACCCAAGAATAACCGCAGAACGTTCTGAGCTCCCATGACAATAGCCATCAACTGGAATTGATGCAATATTATGCTGTGAAGTATCACTTGGTATTTGCAAAAAGGATCTCTAGAATGAATTTACCTCGACACCTCAGCGAGATGTGACACTTGAACTTCTGTAGCAATCATCATTATTGCTTGGAAAGATCACATATGTCTGTGTGGAAAATTCAGGACGTAACAGAAGTTAGTAGCAAGGTCAATGTGGAGCAGAGTTAACTGAAGTTTTTCTTTTGCCAGTTCATTACATTGAACATGTGTTGTTGCCTAGCTTTTTCAGGCAGTGAAATGTAGGTGTGACTGTTTGAAATGTAACCGCACAAACTGGAGCACAACTATAACATGTTCAATACCGTAAACACAGGTGCATGGCTTAATTTTCCTCGCAGAAAGATGCAGATTGCAACTAGAAGAATAATTGATAAATGGTGTCTACCTGGTCCAAGGCATATGCAATGATAGTAGCAGCAAGAACGAGGACCTTCTCATCATTACGGCCAACACCCTGTAATATTACGAGCACAGAAAAATTATTTAGTTGCTATTGAAGAATTTGTGATAGATGGCAATTGCTTTGCAAATATTAAAAGATGAAGATAAAATATATGCACATATAGATTGGTTCTTTTCTTAATAATCGGGATCACTGCAACATAATTAATCAAAGTACAGCGCTCCTGCCAGTTTCCTGGGAGAAAGAAGAAACTGACAGGTCTACAATGTCTAAATGAGTCGCCTGCATTTAGATGAGCAGCTCCGTTTTGACCTTACTAAGATTCAATTTCATTGCCTTCCGCACGTTGGCTACAGAAAAGGCTAATTTCAACAATGAAGGGAGCATTTTCAGGAGCCATTTTCAGCAGGTTTGAAACCAGCTTTCACTTTCTCCCATCCACTTAAAAGACCCCATGAAGACACACCACAGTTGGTTCATCATAGGACATCAGTTGAACTAGCAGAAGGTGATGATATACAATAGCACAGAAAACCAAAACAATTCAAGCTTTGGCCCTAATATCAGCAAAGCCTATGCTAAGAAGACTGTATCATGTAATTCAACAAAAACGAAAGATCATGTAAGTAGTCACAATGTTGCGTGAGGAACCACACAAAATTATGGATGAATATGAATGCGCAGTTAACAAGCCGACTTTGGTTTAGCATATACAATAGCTTAATCTTCTATAGACAATTAATTCAGCATTGTGAAATTATTATTTTCTAGAACACCAGACTGGAACTACAACTGAATTACAGTGGCAAGAAGCAAGCACCTGAAGAATATCCCCATCACAACGTCTTTTGCCAAGTAGGAATTTCCCAGTGGTCCCTCCATCACCTATGGTTACCTGTAATTTGTGCCATTTTGATCAATAAACCACCCAATTATCAACACACTTCTAACATCGGCAGAAAGTTTTCCTCTCTCTGTTCTGAAGCAGGTGGATCAGTTTCGGCAGATACTGGCCAGAGGGATTTCGAATTGAGGTGGTACACACTTCAGATACAAAATTGCAGGAATGGTTCAAATCGAACATTCAAGCCCACCACATAGGATTTGGGATCAGCTAATACAGAGCCAGAGATTCAGAAATTACAGAATGTTTAAACATCCTGCACATCCATACCAACAGATCTACGAGATTCCATACGAAATCAAGGGTGAAATTTCCATTCCATTCTCTACCAAACCAGCAGTAACAATTTGGTACTAGGTACATCCATACATTCAGAGCAAACAACAGCGAGATACTGCAACTACTCCACAGCAGAACATGAACCCTAAACAGAGGCTAGATTCTAATCTGATTTCCCCGGGCGACGGATCTGGTGCTCAGCCTCCGAAGCCGTAGAGGGTGCGGCCCTGGCGCTTGAGCGCGTAGACGACGTCCATGGCGGTGACGGTCTTGCGGCGGGCGTGCTCGGTGTAGGTGACGGCGTCGCGGATGACGTTCTCGAGGAAGATCTTGAGCACGCCGCGGGTCTCCTCGTAGATGAGCCCCGAGATGCGCTTCACGCCGCCACGGCGCGCCAGACGGCGGATCGCCGGCTTGGTGATCCCCTGGATGTTGTCCCTCAGCACCTTCCGGTGGCGCTTGGCGCCGCCCTTTCCCAGGCCCTTTCCTCCCTTGCCACGACCCGACATCTCGGATGCTTTCCCTTTTCTCCGGTGAGTTTGACTCGTGTGCTGTGGATGGTAGTGGGATGGATGAGGTGGTTGGTGGTGGAGCGTGGGGGCGAGGCGGCAATTTATAGCCCCGGGGGTTTGGGGCCGGAGGGGGGCCGGGCGGGGATGGGAGAGGGGCCGATCCGCGTGATAAGGGGTGAGAACCGTTGGATGGAGATGGATGGTGCGGAGTGGGGGAGGAGGGTGGAGCGGATCGGTGACGTGGCGGGTGAGGGTGGGTGTTGGCGGGGAATGCCTGGATGGTTTTTGGATGATGGATTTTTGGGCGGGTGTATATAGGATTTGGCTAGGAATGGAGGCAATTGCACTCGGAGTATATATAATTTGGCTTCCCGGTTCATTCAAGTTCAAAACTGCAATCCAATGAACATGGTTGCGGGTTCGATTTATTCTAAAGCACGAGATAGCGACAAACACGAATATGCAATACGTTTTGGCCCCTCTATTTTGGCATTCTTTTGTTTCGGTCCCTCTGCTCCAGATCCCTTTGCTCTAGCAAATTTGGGATCGACGGGTGTCTCGTATTAGAGCATCTCTAGTGGTGACTAGAAACCGCGGAGTTTTCGTTCGCGTTTTAGGTGTTTTACTGTCCCCAAAACAGCCAGCCAGAGTAGAAACCGAAAATAAAAGTGCAAAATTTTAAAAAAATGGATTTCGCGGGAACAAACGGACGAACACACGATGATTTTCATAGTTCAACTACAGTCAAATATTAACTTAATTTACATAGTTGACTATGAGCCTAGTTCACAGCCAAACCCTAACCCTAGATCTTCAAAAGGGCGTCGGGAATACTCCACTTGGCCTGCATCGTCGACATCGCCGCGCTGTCCTCACTCGTCAGAGTCGAAGGACCGGTCGATGAAGTCCAACTGGGCGGCGGCTTCGGCGGCCCACTCGCGGTACTTGGCTTGATGTTTCGCGTCCGCACGGAGGCCGCGCTCGAGCTAGGGGGAGAGAATGTACCTCAACTATTGATGGATAAAGAATTGGCTTACATAATTCTTCTATATGGAGTAAATTATTCTCATTTTCAGATTTAATACCCCTCTCTTTAAGAGATTTCTTGGCATCCTCCATCAGTTCATCATTTAATTCAATCATCCCTCTCTTCTTGGGTGTTGGTATTGGTGTTGGCTCTCGTGTAGGTGTAGGCTCAGGTATAGTTCAATCATCATTATTTGTTGCTATTTTAGCCAATAATTCGTCAGCTTCTTCTGGAGTTCTTTTCCTGGAAAAACAACCAGCACAACTATCTAGGTGTGTCCTAGATTTAACAGTTAGTCCATTATAAAATATATCTAAGAGCTTATTTTTTAGGTAATGGAATGTCAGGGCTACCTCTTATTAAAGAACAAAACATTGACCAAGATTCGGGCAATTTGTGATAAGGGGTGGCCCAATCTTCTCGATGAACTCTCTCAGACAACTGAAATTGATAACTCGTGTCTCACTGAAAACTCTCTGGCTGATCCCTGATGCCATACCAACAGATCTACGAGTTTCCATACGAAATCAAGGGTGAAATTTCCATTCCATTCTCTACCAAACCAGCAGTAACAATTTGGTACTAGGTACATCCATACAACCAGAGCAAACAACAGCGAGATACTGCGACTACTCCACAGCAGAACATGAACCCTAAACAGAGGCTAGATTCTAATCTGATCTCCCCGGGCGACGGATCTGGTGCTCAGCCTCCGAAGCCGTAGAGGGTGCGGCCCTTCCGCTTGAGCGCGTAGACGACGTCCATAGCGGTGACGGTCTTGCGGCGGGCGTGCTCGGTGCAGGTGACGGCGTCGCGGATGACGTTCTCGAGGAACATCTTGAGCATGCCGCGGGTCTCCTCGTAGATGAGCCCCGAGATGCGCTTAATATAATATTCCTTTGGGGACATTCAGGGACCACTGAAAACTTTTACAGGCCGAGATGGCTTTACGACTCTATTTTGGCCCCAGAAAATGGTTCGTAAAGCCGCCGGAATTTTTCAGTTTCGCGCAGTTTTCAGTCACCGCTAGACATGCTCTTAGGACATTAATCGTAGTATGTCAGCAGCATCATGCGGTCGAGCTCACGACCTAGTGGACTCACTCAGAGCATCTCTAGCGGTACCTATATCCTGCGGAGTTTTCATTTTGCGAAAAAACGTGCTTTTAGTGCTAAAAACTGCTCACGCAGAAAAGAGCCATTAAAAGTTATACCGTAAATCGAATATTATTGACAATCTTCTTCATCCTCTCAAAATCATTGTACAATTTTCAGTCGCCACCACTAAGGTAAGCTTACTGAGCTAGCTAGGTAATACGGTAGGCCAGCGGATCATCGTTTGAGCTAGCTAGCTAGTTGCCAAGTGACCCACCAAGCGCGGGCCCAGGACGTGGATTTTTAATGCGGATTCTTTTCTGGAATATCCGGGGCTTTGAGAGAGCAGGACACCGAAAGCTTCTCAAAGAGTTCCTGTGCAAATAAAACACCGATATTGTTGTCTGCAAGAGACCATCAAGCCGGAATTTACGGATCAAGAATTACAAAGCATTGAGACGGGAGAGAAATTTTTCTGGGTTTGGTTACCAACGGAGGGCCGCTCGGGTGGAATTCTTTTGGGCCTTGTTGATAACGCTTTTGACATCGAATCCTTCAACAAAGGCCAGTTTTTTTGAGTGTTAATTGCCTCCACCGAGTGCTCCATCACCATATGACCATTATTGTGATCTATGGTCCGGCTAATCATGCCCTTTCTCGGGCCTTTCTTGCAGAAATATCCTCCAAGGTTGAGAGTAGAAGATTCCCCATTCTGATTGGGGGGACTTTAACCTGCTGCGCGGGGCACGGGACAAAAACAATGCGCGGGTTAACTGGTGTCGATTAGTCATCTCGACGAGTCCCTCGGATGATCCGGTAGGGTTTCGATTAAGAGAACGAATAGGCGCTGGTGACAATCGTCGGCTAATAGGGGGCACAATTTACCCAAGTTCGAGGCCCTCGTAGAGGTAAAACCCTTACTCCTGCTCTTGTGATCTGTATTACGAGTAGATCGATTACAATGGTGGGTGCCCAAGTCGAGAGATTGATCTCGAGCTTATGGCTATGGTGGTGAAAAGTAGATTCCTCCCCTATCCCGTGGTTCTCCCAGCGTTTTATAGATAGTTGGGTCTGAACTTGTACCGGGGGGTTACAAACCCTAACTCTAGGTCGGTATGAGTTTTCCTTCTTGACCCGCAAGTCTTGCGTGTGGGACTTCGCTGGGCCTTCTAGAACTGCGGGGTAACGCATTACTTTTGGGCCTTGGTCTTGGGCCTTGGATCGGGTAGGCTCACCCGACAAGTCCAGAAGTTATCCCCACATCAGTAGCCCCCGAGTGTTTATTCGACTGAGAAAAGTCAGGTAAGAACTCAAAGTTTGTTCTTGGATTTTGCAACTGTTCATTCAATCGCCTGGCTTCAAGGGCGTATACCCTACATGTGATGTACTCGAGTATTCGAGTATCAAGTGGTAAATACGCCTTATGTTGGCTATTTCTGCAAAAGGGTACGGCTCAGTCGATTGGCTCTCCCGAAAGATCAGGGCCAATTAATTGCGTCTAGGGAAAAACAGTTGTGGCCTACACGAATTCGAGAACTTCGACTCGAACTCAGCGAGGTGATTGTTGCGAAGGGGTCGTGGAGGTCTTATCGAGTCGAACTTAACCTTAGTGGGGTACCCGGCGCATCCGCTAGGATTTTTCTTCGTGTCGTTGACACGGAAAGTTTACTGGAGGACGCAACTCGAGTGCGATTCCAGACCCATAGGAGAGATCCTTGGGTCTTACCTTTGTATTCTAAAGAATACGACATCCAGATATGCCTAGTCGGCCGAACAATCCAGGATTAAAATGACGTGTGAATACGCAGTGATGCGATATTGCGGGAACCGCATACTCGCAATTTATGCGCAGCGGGTGCTTTCCTCTGTTCCTGAATAGTAGAGAGTGCCACTATGGTTGGCCTGCAAGTTTCGGGAGATTCGTACGAAAGAAATTTCATGTCTTGAAGTCCGTACGAAAGAAATTTCGTGTTGGCATGTTTGCACGAAAGAATTTTCGTGTCTTGAGGTCCATACGAAAAAATATCGTGTTGGCGTCTTCCATACGAAAGAGTTTTCGTGTTGGTTAGGTATGCAATGACGTCATTGCGCACTCGCCTGCTCCCGATGGGACGTGACGAAGTGGGAAGAGCGTGTGGGACCCATCTTGTCAGCTTTTTGACTGGAAACTTGCGGTCGCGCCTGGTTTATCCGCTGGACACACAGTAATTACGCATGATCTCATGTAAAAGATCGTGCGAAGGCAACCGTCCTCTGCCTCCTCATTTCCGCTTCACAAGTGGTGGCGGGATGCGCCCCATGTCAGCAGATCAACAGCTCGCAGCGGTCTAGCCTCAGTATAAGTAATGGGCATGCGGGAAAAGGTAACTTTCCCGGCCCTCAATTCATCTTCTTCTTCCTCAGGCGCACACCTTCTCCTCTGTGAGCACGAGAGCAAGTCCCAATGGCGGGAGGAAAGAAGAGCGGCGCTACTGCGGCGTCTGGCAAGGAGACGGCGAGTGCTTCCATGGCGGCCGTGGCAAAGAAGATGGGCGATTGGCTTTGGTCCAACGCCATGAAGAAGAGCATTGTCGAGATGCAGAGGGAGGGGATGCTCCCTTCCGAGGACTCGAAGCACGTCCGGCTGTCGGCGAAGAACGAGGCGATGCCAAATCCCCTCGCCACCGAGCGCATCACTTTCTCGAAGCATGTCGCCCGAGGTTTGTCCTTCCCTCTGCACCCATTCCTCGTCGGGCTGATGTATGTCTATGGCATACAGCTACACAATCTTCCTCCTAACACGATACAACACATTTCATGCTTTCTCATGCTCTGCGAGCGCTTCCTCGGCATTCGTCCACACTGGGGGCTCTAGAAAGCCATCTTCCAGGTGCGGATCTTTCGGGAGAAGCCGCTGCCAGGCGAGAGGACCGGAGAGCCGCTAAGGACCGGAGGCTTCGGGGTCCATGTGAATAAGGACATCCCCTATCTGGAAATGGGTTTCGTCGACTCGGCCTAAGGATGGCGCCGGAAGTAGTTCTACGCAGATAACAGCGCGGGTGGTGTCCCAGAATTCCACCCGTTTGCTGTTTTGAAGCGGAGGAAGTCTTGGACGCACTCCATCTCAGCCGAAGAATCCGCGGTTGTCTCCCTTACATGTTTCCTACAAATTCAGCATGAAACCACCACGTTGATGCATGTAAAATGCATAGATGAATTTTGCATATTTTCACATGGTTTTCTATTACATATTGCATCATATAAGGGTATAATTCAATGTTTTATAGTATTTTGGGGTTAAATTACAAAGTCCCCCAACTTTTATGGAATTAACCCTGCCTGTCAGAAACCCCGTTTTCTATATTTTTGACGTTTCAGGGGGCAAACTTCCGCGAAATCACCTGAAAATCTGCGGGGGTCATTTTCTTGGAAGGAGAAGACTTGCGGGCGAAGGATCCACGAGAATTGGGCAAGGAGGCCCAAAAGAGGACCCTCCACGCGGCCAGATTCCTTGGCCGCGTGAGAGGCCCCCTTTTGGCCCCTATGGCCCCAATTCCTTCCATCTTCGACTTACCGACTCCGTCTTGACCTAAAACCGACTATAAAAAGGGTCCCCCGTACCCTTACGGAGGAGAGCGCCGCCGAAACACCGAAACAAAGACCAGAAGTTCCAGATTGGAGGGGGGAAACTCCGGCGGGGCGCCGCCGGTGTGATCTCCTACCCCTCCAACATCATCACCATCGACATCTCCATGAAGAGGGAGTAGTCCACCCCAGGGCTATGGGTTTGTGGAAGTATCACTTGTATCTCTCTCTCTATGTGCTTCACTAATTAGATCCGTATGAGCTGCCTCACATGATTACAGGCACCGTTGTAATTCCTATATGGTGGATCTTTTCTATGAGTTATTGAATCTGAGTTTGCAATTGTTTCTCTTGAGTTATTTGAGTATATGTATCTTATGTACCCCGTTCTTATTTGCTAGCTTTGATCAATCTAGTTCTTGAGAGCGTGTGTGGGGTGATGAGTGCATTAGTTGGAGTAACGGGGGGTGGCTAGTGCTGTGAAAGTGACAGAAGTTCAACGATCCACTTAGGTTTTGTTAAACCTTTCTTAGTTACCTCACTAGAGATAAAAAGGAGTACCTTGTTACCGGGGATTTGAAGTGACACTAATCAATCTCCATTACTAGATCTAGCAAGTTCTTACTTCAACTTCATGTCACGTTGCTTAAAGCTATACTCTGATTTTTCCTTAATTATCGAGGTGTTATGATTTATTTCGCATCTTGGTGGAGTATAAGAGGGATCAATATGACCGTAGAGATCTCTATGCTAGGACGTGATGCCCATATGAAAGTACTCAATGTTAAACATGTTATTGTAATCTCACGTGTAATTCTTTATGTCCACCGTCTACTACTTTATTTGAGAGAATGCAAGTGTGAAACCATGAACCCCGGTCCTATTTTAAATATAAGAAAACACTCTAGTTACTTTGCTGCAATTTACTTTACTTGCACTTTACTTACTTGCATCTCCAATTCGAATTTACATTATCTCCATCACCACTTGCATCACAAAAATACAAAAACAATCCATTGCATATTTATTTTCTCATTTGCATTTAGTAGTAGATTTAATTACTGCACATTTACTTTCAGTTTTGCATTGCAATTTAGAAGTCTCACACCTTGTGCTTGACAACCACTTGGTGAGGTTGAGGGCACAAAATTCTCTACTTGTTTGCAGGATCCTGGAGGAAGCTTGGAAGACAACTGCTGAAATACTGGATCCCCAAGAGTTTGATATAAACCCTCGAGTCACCCTCGTGGGGAAGAAGGCTTGCCACTAGCTACACACTCTGCACTTGGAGTCTCAACCTAGCCATCAAGCGTTTTTCTGGCGCCGTTGCCGGGGAGCCATAGGTGAAGGAGTTGTCCAAGAGAGCTCACAAGAAGTCTTCATCACCAACAAGGTGTGCAAACACCTAAGCTTGGGGAGGTTGCACCTACGTGAGTACCGTCCTTTCTATCTCCACCTTCTTTCAAGCAGATTGTTTTGTTTCTTGTCTTGTTTTTGTTTTTGTTCTTGTTTTTGTTCTTGTTTTTGTTTTGTCTTGCATATTTTATTTTAGTTTGCATTTTAGTTTTGCATTCAGTTATCTAGTTTATTTTAGTATTTCGAATTTGCCTAGTCACTTTACTTTCCAGTTTTGCATAAAAAATTAAAAACTACATAAAAACTGTTAAAATGGGTGATAGAACTAAATTAAGTGACTACACAAATACACCCAATGACCAATTCATTGCTAGGCCAATTACTACACCTGAAATACAAGCTGAAAGCTATGAAGTAAGTCATAGTTTATTGAATTTAATTACTAGAGAGCAATTTGGTGGTAGTGCTATGGAGGATGCCACTATGCATCTTCATGATTTCATGGAAATATGTGATATGCAAAAATTTAAAAATGTGGAAAGTAGTGTTTTAAAACTGAAATTATTTCCTTTTTCACTTAGAAGAAAGGCTAAAGAATGGTTACTTTCACTACCTACAGCTAGTATAAAGTCTTGGGATGATTTAAAAGAAGCTTTCATTAAGAAATATTATCCTCCAGTTAAAATTTTGCAAAATAGGAATAATATCCTCTCATTTAGGCAAAATGATAATGAACATGTAGCCATGGCATGGGATAGAATTAATTAATGATTAGAACATGCCCATCACATGGAGTAAATGAATGGACCATACTACACTCTTTTTATAATGGTCTAAACTACATGTCTAGAAATATACTTGATTCTGCTGCTGGAGGTGCCTTTATGAGTAAAACCGTAGGAGAGGCTAAGAGCATATTAGAAAGCATATTGCAAAATTATAGTCAATGGAATACTGAAAGAGCACCCAATCCCACTAAGAAAATAAACTCAATTGAAGAAACCAATGATTTGTCTTCTGAAATGGACACTACTCTTGCTTTTATTAATAAACAAAATATGGAGAATGTGCCTTTGCAAGAGCTAGTTGGAAGTAATTCTGAAAGTGTGGATGTTAATTTTGTTAGGAATTATGGTAGCAATGGTTTTGGTAATGCTTACAATTCATATAGTAAACCTCCTTATGTGCCAAATAAACCTTTTGTTCCATATCCTAATGCTAATGAAAATAAGTGGAATCCTTCTAGTGAAATTTCTGAATCTAATAAATTGCTTATGGAACAAGTTGCTAGTCACAATGCTATGATACATGAGTTAAATAAGTCTATTGCATCCATTAGTTGTGATATTAAAGGATTGCAACTTCAATCTTCGAATTTAGATAAAGCATTGTCAAAATTAGCTGATAATCAAGCAGCTCTATTAAGCATGTCAGCAGGAAAGCCACAAGCACAACCTAGTGTAGGAATGAATTCTATTACTATTTCTGCTCCTATTATTGAAAATATTGATCATATTTCTGAGAATACAAGTGAGCATGCCCCTACTAGCTTAGAAGAAACTTTGAATGAAATAGTGAAGTACCCTGAATATTTACTTCCATATATGTCTTATCTTGCTAGCAAAGATGAAATTAGTCCTCATGAATCAAGCAAGCTAGCTAAATTAGAGAGTAAAGTAGAGGAAATTATGATGCTTACTGAAATTAAGGATTCATTGCTTGATTTAGAAAAAAGTAGCTTGCAAGAACTTATTGCTACTCTACAAAAATTTGCTAGTGATCCCACTATAAATGTTAATCAACCTGGCTTTGGATCTTATATTGCTAATCATGTCTTGCAAGAAAAAATTGCTAGGTACAAGAATGAGTCCATGATACCTCCTAAGCTTGGGGATGCATGGATCCCCAAGGTGATAGTTTCAATTGGAAAAGAAATTCACCATGCTATGTTAGATCTAGGTTCTAGTGTATCGGTACTCTCTAAAGAATTATATGAATTGTTAGAACTAGAAAATTTAGAAAAGTGCTCAAGTGAATTTGTCCTTGCTGATAACTCTACTAAACATGTTGTAGGACAAGTAAAAGATGTTATGATTGAATTGCACATGACTTTCGTACCCGTTGATTTCATTATTATGGATATGGGGGATAAATACCCTAGTCCTATTATTTTGGGTAGACCTTTTCTTCGTACTACAGGTGCAATCATAGACTCCAAGGAACGGAATGTCAAGTTTCAGTTACCTCACAAGAAAAGCATGGAGCACTTACCAAGGAAGAGGGGCACGCTGAAGAACAAACTCCCTCATGAGTTTTATCCCTCTTGATTATCAAGTAAGTAAAGCCTAGCTATATGGCTATAAAGAAAGCGCTTTACGGGAGGCAACCCGGTTGTTTTTGTTTGGATTTTCCTAGTGTCCTCTTGCTGTCTCAAGAGATTAGTTTTTTTTTGTTTTAATTCTGGAGTTTTCAATAAAGAGTCAAGTCAAACCCATTTGGACTTATAAGTTCCTATCCTAGTGCATAAAATTTCTGTTTCAGCACGAGTCTTCTCACCGTATTATTTTACTTTTTTTATTGGTATGTCGGATTGAGCTAACTTTTTAGTATGTTCTGCAACTTTTCGTCCTCTGTAAGCACAAAAATTGGCTTAATTTTTTGACGAGTCTAGCTTAGGGAAAAACTTTCGTTTTGCTGCTGTTGCTTTTCTGGACAGATTCTGCCTTCTTTTGTTTTATGCACTCTTTGGGCTTGGGAATCGAATTTACATGATTCTTTCAAGCAATAGAGTGAACATACAACATAATGAACCTTATTGTCTATCTACTGGAGCATTTGATTTGGAATTTTGCACAGCAAGCATGTGATTTGTTTGTCCTTGCTAATCTCACCCCACAGAAAAAGAATGGGAGAAACATGCTTTGTGAAGTTTTTTCACAAGGAATAGAGGAGTTGCGCCTCAAGACATCCAAGAATGGTGAAAGCCATAAGCTTGGGGATGTGATGAACACCCCACTGGAGCTACACTCTTTTGGTTAGCACACGTCTACTTTCTGTTTTTCTAAGCAAAGCATTTATCGTAGAGACTTGAAGCGCCTAGTTTTTGTTTTTATTTTTGTTTTGATAAGACCACCACCATCATTTTATATGAGATTGAGATACTGGAGTTTGGGGTTGGAATGTATTGGATGCTAGTATTATGACTTGGAATATGTATGCCATGGTTGATTTGAAGAGCTACATATGTTTGCATGATTTATAGGCTTTTTATGTGTAGAAATTTGCAATAATGTTGTCTTGAGCTATCTCTTATTCATGTCCTTGATGTTAATTGCTGGTTTATTTAGTTTGTCATGAAATGAGTAGTTCTATGGACATATGCATGCATAGTATCTGGTCAACTATCTCCCTCTTGCTAGCCCAAAAATTTAAAAATTCCAACAAGTAAAAACTTGTTTCCAACACTCCTTAACCAAGTATTTCCAGTGAGTCCACCATATCTTCCCATTATCTTCATTGCTATTCCGAGTATGTTCACCATGTTATTGTGTTATTTATTTTCTAAATTAAGATATTCACTTTATTAATTTTCATGGGTTGAACTCGGGATAGGACTCTCACGAACTTTTGAAGGCACACTTTACTTTTTATGCATCTAATAAACATGACCCAATAATGGGAGCCACAAGTTTTGCGTTTGACAAGTGTGTGGTTAGGAGCTAGCTATATACTTGTATCACCGGAAAGCTTTCAAAATTGCACAAAAAATTTACATTTGGTTGATATCATGTACTTTTGTTTTTGGACTCCTGCCATGCCAAAATGAAATAGAAGAATAGTAAGTTTTGATGAGTAAGTATCTATATGACTAGAGAAACGCATTGGGCCGCTAACCCAAGCCATGCTTTATCATGGTGGAAATTTACTTACAACTTGAGTGACTCTACAACACATCCTATAATAAAATAAGAAGCTATGCATAATAGTGAATGAAAATAAAAAGGATGATGAGTCTACTCCGTTTGTTCATCTTGTCATTGTAACATGGGCTTGTTTCCATGTCATGGGGCAAGAGGTACCTCTTTGCGGTTCTCTATGATGTCATTAATACTTATTATGATTGTACAAAGCTTATTAGGAGTCTTAAGTTGAGTAATCATGGAGTAGGTTTTCACACTCACGGGGCATGAGGCTTTCAACCACCTTGTCATTCTCATTACTTCAATACTCACAATTTTAGGATGCTAGTGATAAAGGGGCAATGAGAGTCCTAGATCAATGGATACCACATTTCAATTAGTAATTTTAGTTGAATAATTTAGAGGCTAAATAAGACTTGATCATGTTTTACCTCTACTCAATTTTCTCCAAAGTGTCCACCATATTTTCTATTCTCCATTATGCTTTTCTTTGACCAATATAGGATTATATTTTTCATTTTATGTATGCATTTGGTCCATAGTGCTTTTATTTCATTATACACTTTGTGAACTTTCATGAAGCATCTTTGCTTGCATATTTGATATTTCTTACAACATGAATTGTATATTGCTACTCATTTCTAGTATTAATCATTTGATTATATGTAGCATGAATAATCCTCCTTGATATCCCATGATTGTTTCAATATGCAAAATCCATCTTAGTTTTATCACCTTCATACTCGAGGACGAGCATGGGTTAAGCTTGGGGATGTTGATGCATGTAAAATGCATAGCTGAATTTTGCATATTTTCACATGGTTTTCTATTACATATTGCATCATATAAGGGTATAATTCAATGTTTTATAGTATTTTGGGGTTAAATTACAAAGTCCCCCAACTTTTATGGAATTAACCCTGCCTGTCAGAAACCCCGTTTTCTATATTTTTGACGTTTCAGGGGGCAAACTTCCGCGAAATCACCTGAAAATCTGCGGGGGTCATTTTCTTGGAAGGAGAAGACTTGCGGGCGAAGGATCCACGAGAATTGGGCAAGGAGGCCCAAAAGAGGACCCTTCACGCGGCCAGATTCCTTGGCCGCGTGAGAGGCCCCCTTTTGGCCCTTGTGGCCCCAATTCCTTCCATCTTCGACTTACCGACTCCGTCTTGACCTAAAACCGACTATAAAAAGGGTCCCCCGTACCCTTACGGAGAAGAGCGCCCCCGAAACACCGAAACACCAAAACATAGACCAGAAGTTCCAGATTGGAGGGGGAAAACTCCGGTGTGGCGCCGCCGGTGTGATCTCCTACCCCTCCAACGTCATCACCATCGACATCTCCATGTCCACCCCAGGGATATGGGTTTGTGGAAGTATCACTTGTATCTCTCTCTCTATGTGCTTCACTAATTAGATCCGTATGAGCTGCCTCACATGATTACAGGCACCGTTGTAATTCCTATGTGGTGGATCTTTTCTATGAGTTATTGAATCTGAGATTGCAATTGTTTCTCTTGAGTTATTTGAGTAGATGTATCTTATGTACCCCGTTCTTATTTGCTAGATTTGATCAATCTAGTTCTTGAGAGCGTGTGTGGGGTAATGGGTGCATTAGTTGGAGTAACGGGGGGTGGCTAGTGCTGTGAAAGTGACAGAAGTTCAGCGATCCACTTAGGTTTTGTTAAACCTTTCTTAGTTACCTCACTAGGGATAAAAAGGAGTACCTTGTTACCGGGGATTTGAAGTGACACTAATCAATCTCCATGACTAGATCTAGCAAGTTCTTACTTCAACTTCATGTCACATTGCTTAAAGCTATACTCTGATTTTTCCTTAATTATCGAGGTGTTACGATTTATTTCGCATCTTGGTGGAGTATAATAGGGATCAATATGACCGTAGAGATCTCTATGCTAGGACGTGATGCCCATATGAAAGTACTCAATGTTAAACATGTTATTGTAATCTCACATGTAATTCTTTATGTCTACCGTCTACTACTTTATTTGAGAGAATGCAAGTTTGAAACCATGAACCCGGGTCCTATTTTAAATATAAGAAAACAATCTAGTTACTTTGTTGCAATTTACTTTACTTGCACTTTACTTTACTTGCATATCCAATTCAAATTTACATTATCTCCATCACCACTTGCATCACAAAAATACAAAAACAATCCATTGCATATTTATTTTCTCATTTGCATTTAGTAGTAGATTTAATTATTGCACATTTACTTTCAGTTTTGCATTGCAATTTAGAAGTCTCACACCTTGTGCTTGACAACCACTTGGTGAGGTTGAGGGCACAAAATTCTCTACTTGTTTGTAGGATCCTGGAGGAAGCTTGGAAGACAACTACTGAAATACTGGCTCCCCAAGAGTTCGATATAAACCCTCGAGTCACCCTCGTGGGGAATAAGGCTTGCCACTAGCTACACACTCTGCACTTGGAGTCTCAACCTCGCCATCACACGTTTTCAATTAATAGAAGTGTAGTATAGGCATGAGGTTCTATGGGATAAAACTAGCAAATTACAACAAACATCAAATAAAGATCAGCTATAGATTTGTTTATTTTGTTAATTACCTTTGTATGGCAAGAAGATACCGATCGAAACACATCGACTAATTTGGTCCTCTGCATCGTACAATTAAAGTTAGTATATATCAGCATATACATGTCAACGGATAATTAACTTCGGAGATAGCTAGGCTACATATAACCTGACTCATTGATCATCATCTTCTCTTCATTATTGTAGCCAAATGTACTAGCCCGGCCTGAAGAATTCATGGTCCTATGCATGGTACAGTTAAAGTAATTATATATCAGCATATACCTGTTAACGGATGTAACATCCTTGATTTTTGGAAAGTTCAAAAATCACAAAAATTTAAACTTTTTTTGTTTTCTATTACATGAAGACACCAAACAACAAATAAAACTCAATATACAAAGGTCCTATTGATTATTTTTCAATCCTGTTGGAATTTTATAATGCAATTTGCCTTTGTTTTCTAAAAACCCAAAATCCTCAAATTAGATATTTATGCAAAGAAAACTAATTACTCAATTTGCAAACCTTAAGAATATAAATTGGTTTTACATAAGCAAGCTGTTTTCCATTTTGTTTTCTCCAAATATTATACCAAGTATTAACCATAAAGTTTTTATATAAGTTACTTTTGTTTATGAAAACAAGTAAAGAACCATGGAAAACAATATTGGCATTAGTGTTTCTCCTCTGAGTTATTTTAAACCCCAATTCAAAGTGTCAACTACTTTCTATTTAGAAAAGCACATTTACTTGCTATGAGGGTTTGCTCATATATTAAATATAAAAATATCAAGAATGAGTAATAATGACTTTCATAAATAATATTTAACTTATAGGATACCACAAAAAATTAATTGACCATTATTTATATTTATTTATTAATTAATTCGAAAATGGAATTAAGTAGCTATTAGTAATTTAATCATATTCTGAAAATAAAATTATTTTTAAGTGTGTTAAAACAGCAGACAAATGTCTTCATTTAATTTTTTTATTTTTACAAAACCATAGAAAAAAGTTTGAGCTCAATTCGTTTTATAAAATAAAAGATATTGGTTATTAAAGAAATCAGAAAAAAAGGAGAAAAAAAAAGGAAAAGCCAGCGCAGGCCAGGCCACCACCTAGGGACCACCCCGATTTCCTCTCTCTCACTCCCCCTATCTCTCGCACGTGCACCCCACAGCGGCCCAGTATCCGGCCCAGCAGTCGCCCAACCCTCTCTCCTTCCCACTGCTAGGAGGGTCCCGCCCCGCCGACGTCACCCACGTCAGCGCCATCGATGTCCGTGCCCGAGTGGGACATCGCAACGCCTCCACTAACCCTAACCCCTCCCGCATGCTCCCCAGGGCCATAAATAGCCAGCGCCTCGACGCCCGTGTTCCATTTCGGAACCCTAGCCCAAGTTCAAGGACCCGCCGTTGCCGTATTGACCTCGCCGGAATTCGGGAGTGGACGCCGCCGTCGCCTAGAGCTTCCTCACCCTTCGTCGAGCACGGATCTGTACTCTCCGCGACTCCCACTTCACGTCGGCGCCGTCCACGCACCCAGGGAGCCCCGGGAACCCAGCCGCCATACACGACAGGGAGATCCGCCACCGTCTTCATCCTCTCCGGCGAAGAACCGTCGCCGGTGGACGTCCTCCTCTCCCTCAGCCGTTTGATCTCATTGGACGGTCACGATTAGATCGCGAAGATGTACGACCCCCATCCGTTAGATCTGGATCTAACGATCAAGATCCATCTCACTTAATCCAGTCAGCCTGCCCCATCAGCTGCCACGCTAGCGCTGCGTCACCGCTTAGTCAGCATCTCCACCCAATCACCGCACGCCACGTAGCCAATTGTTTTCTGTTCAATTCCGGAATTAATTTAATTTGGCAGTTTTGCAGAAACACCTCTAGAATTTGGAATCATCATAACTTTTTAACAGTAGGTCCAAATTGAGCAAACTTGGACTTTTTTAAATCAGCACAACATGTGAAATAATTTAGAATTGTCAAAATTCAAATTTGAAAAACTTAATTTTTTTCAAATTCAAATATGTTCATTTGGTCATTTTTGCCATAGTTTAAATTCTATAAATTCAAATTTTGTAAATAAAATATTTTTGTAAACCCTAGGCAGTGTACTAACAGTCCCAAATGCCCAAAATCATATTTGGCTAACTGTAAAAATGTTGCCTTAGAGTTTTGTGCTCTTTTACTATTATGGCTTAGTTATTTTTAGTAAAGGTTTTTAATATAGTTTGCCTTAGCAAAATTTCTCTAAGTGCTAACTCTAGATCAAGGACACCAATTACTAAGCCCTTAGGAACTTTGAAATATTTCTAATTTAAGTTAAGTCAGTTGGCCTCTTGGTGAAAAAACACTAAGTCTGGTTTGGTGAAGACAATGAAGTGAAGGAAAGTACCTCCTCTTCAGCTTTGGAGTCAAGCTGAAAGAACTACATGAAGAACAAGGAAGGACTTATCCAAGAAAACAGACTTCGAAAACATCTCCAAGTAGAAGCACATAGAAGAAAATCAAGGAACTTCAAGAAGACCAACCATCCTTTTTATCTAAGTCTTTCTCCCCTTCTTTTCTTCTCCCTTTAACTTAGTGGTGTGGCCAATTTAGATTCAAGACCAGCTCCGGTGATACCAAATCCATAAGTTTGCAAAACCATCAAGTTCTACAAGAATCCATGAGTTCACCACACCAAGGGGGAAACAACTTGAAAATGATCTTTGAAGACAAACCATGTGAAAGACTTGGAATTTGTTTTTCCAAGACTTGGCATTTTGTTTCAAGATGATTAGCATCAAGTTTGTTTTTGTTCGATACTTAGAATTTGTTTTTCAAGTGAGAAGAGATTTTTTTTACCAAGACTACAACCAGGAGCCTATCATCAAGAAGAAGAACTTCAAAAAAAGTCAACTCAAGAAGAATACTCTCACAGAAGACCATGAAGAAGAACGTGATGAATTTACAAGTCCCTTTTAAGGGAACTCCAGCGATATCATCTATTTCTTTTCTTCTATATGACCAAGTCCCTAAAATCCTAGATAGATGCTTAAGATGTTTTTCTTCAACTCAATGAGGAGTAGTGCAAGCAAGGCCATTAAAGGAACACGTAAAAGACTTAGACATCAGAAGAAACTCAAAAAGATGGAAGAAGTACTTAGTCCAATAACTTGTTTTCTTTTGGTGAAATAACTAAGTTTTAGAAACATTGCCATGTTTCCTTGGTTTAATAAGTGGTGTAATCACCCCTAGTTAACTCTTGGAAATTACTTAACAAGTATAGAATCCATCAAAGGTTGTTTTCCTTCAAACTTAAACTATAACCAAACCCATGCCCTAGTAGAAAACCCTTTTGCCCTTTTTCACCAAGTATTTTCACAAGTTGAATCTTTGCAACTAACTTATTTAAAACCCTTTTGTTGTGATTGTTGTTTTGTATATTTTCTTCATTTTTTTGCTTGTTTGATTCGCATGCTTGTTTATTTTGTTGTTGTGTTTTCAATATTTAGATTGTATGGAGAGCAATGTTCTTTTGTGAAGAGAAGGTGATTGTTCTTCCCCAACTTCAAAGGCAAGTAACACACCATCAACTAGCCATTATTTTCTATATGCATTAGTTGATTTTTGAGTAATATGCATGATAAGAAATTTTAATAAGTTATATTATGCTATGCTATTATCATAGTAGGGTGTATCAATCTATTTACCTTATCTTTATAGCCTTAGAACTTGATAGGTGTTATGCAATGTTACAAAAAAAATACTTGATGTTGTGGACAAATTCTAAGTAACAACTTCAATGAACCACATGCGTAGATTTGGTTGCATGGTTGATGAGAGTTGAGTGCCACCCCGAGGGGTGTTCACTTGAGGAATGCCACCCAGGAACAAAGTGATTTTGAAGTTCCCCAAGCTTAGATTGCTTCGAGTGCGGTCTTTGGTCATATGGGCTCTAACTTAGTCGATTAAGTTGTGTGGACTCTACCTGTGGCTTAACAAGCAGATATAGCAGAATTATAGGTGGAACGAGTCTTGCCGGTTGGTAGTTTTCATGCTTCTGAAAGACTTCGACTCAATTCTCTCCTTTCCTTAATACATTCAGCATGTATAGGATGTTTGGGTGGAAAGAGTACAAGGGTGAAAGTGCACAAGCTCTACAGAGTTAGAAACTAAGATCTTAGTCGTGTCCCCGGTTATGGACAACATCGAGCAACTGGACAAGGATGGACAGAAGAATCACATCACCATTTTCAATAAGTAATTTTTTTTTCCAAGTGAACAGTAGTTGCGGTGCTTGGATTTCAATAAAATGTTGCCACCCTTTGAGAAAAAATGTTTTACAAAAGATATAGGAGAAAACTTGCTTTATGCAAACTTAGCCAAAACTCCACTCAGCCAAATATGCATGTAGTATTAGTCTTTACATTTATATCCACCATAGTGTTACTTGCCAATACATCAAATTGTATTGACTCCCTTGTGGCTGCATATTCCATCCTGCAGATGAATCTGAAGACGAGTGAGGTTTCGTTCAGGATCTCGAGTCTACAACCAACATGTTTTGCCTATGGCACATGAAGAAGATGAGGCTCAATGTTGTACTATGTTTTTTGTTGTATTTCTATTTCCTGCTAGTCTTCTGAGACTATGCAAGTTGTAATCACATTTTGTAAAGACTGGATCATGTGATGTAATAGAATTTTGACGCATTTGCATGATATTTCATTTTGAACTGTGGTGCTAGCAATTGATCCAGGGACTAGCACGATAACACAGAGTTCTTGCATTATTTAAATGTGAGAACGCTACAACAGATAATTAACTTCGCATATAGCTGGGCTACATATAACCTGGCTCATTTATCATCATCTTCTCTTCATTATTTAAGCCAAATGTAGTAGCCCGTCCTAAAGAATTCATGGTCCTCTCCATCGTATAATTAAACTTAGTATATATCAGCATATACATGTCAACACGTAATTAACTTCGCACATATCTAGGCTACATATAACATGGCTTATCGATCATCATCTTCTCTTCATTATTGGAGCCACATGTAGTAGCTCGGCCTGAAGAATTCATGGTCCTCTGCATCGTACACTTAAATTTAGTATATATCAGCATATACATGTCAATAGATAATTAACTTTGCAGCTAGCTAGGCTACATATAACCTGGCTCATTGATCACCATCTTATCTTCATTATTGGAGCCAAATGTAGTAGCCCGTACCCCAGAATTCGTGATTATTGGGGGGATGATAACCCTGTTGGGGGGATGATAACCTAGCAGGCCCATGCATGGGGACGAGACCCGGCCGGAGGGAATCTACACGAGACCTTGCACTGAGATGCTGGGCCGGGTGTTATTAATAGGCCAGTGATTGTATCGGTAAACCGGCCCAAGGAAAGAGAAGTTATAGAAGACCTAAAAGGCGGTGTAAACCCTAGGTCTAAGGCTTGGGGGTCACGGGAAGTAATTTAGGGTTATGTATAGACCTCGAATAGGACTCCAGATGCATCTTGTAAAGGAAAGCCAGGAAACCGGGTATTATATATAAACCGGATTCTAGGACATAGAGGGAGATTGAGAGAGAACAGAAGGATTCGAGTGTTCTAGTTATACGTGAGCAAGTCTTTTGTAACCCTAGATTGGAGTCTCGCCGACATTGCAGCCCGAGCCTCTACATCGCCAATTAGTATGATTCCAGTTCGTGTTCATCCTGAGCAAAACCCTCTCCCAAACACTAGAGTCGAAATACCCCAACATAAGTTACCTCCGGTAACATCTGCCGTGACTTTCCCACGACAGTTGGCGCCCACCGTGGGGTCTACGTCCAAAGGTGTTTACATTACGGGAGAAGCTCTGGAGAGCATGAAGAACCTCGTCATCGGCGAGATCATCACCAACCCTGAAGGAGAGAAGATCATAGACGACTTTGGCTGGGGGCCAGAGTCGGATCAACTGGAAACCGGATCTGTCATCACGATCGGCCGGGTCAACGTCTTCATCGGCATGGTACGTGCGTCTGGTTTGATTTCTGACAATAACGAGTACGATTTTGTGTCAGGGGATGACACCTTTGTTCAATCGGACGGAGAAGAATCGGTAGGAACAACGGAACCGGAGAAGGCACCCACCACGAAGAGGGAACAGCCGGAGGAGCCGGCATGGACCCCGCGTGGCCGGGTCACTGGAGAGGACGATAACGAATCTATCTTGCACCTGCTCGATGATCGGTATGAAGAAGATGGCTGCGAGGAGGAAGAGTATGAGTCTTCACCAGGCATTGCGCGCCGAGTCGCGGTCTACACAGCCCCTGCAATAAATCTCAATCAGGGTGATGTGTCAGTAGCCGCGGCTGGTGCGGCACAAGCACTGGCCCAACAACAGGCTCCGATTAATGGAAACCCGGCTGGAGCTCGGGTAGATGGTGATCCGGCATCTGTTACCAGCGAAACAGGGGAAAGTGCTCATCTCAGGAACATGTTCGGATTCAGGACGAACATAATAACTGGGGCAGGAACATCACACCCGGATCTGTTCAGCAATAACCTGATCTTGGATCCCATAGTGTTGGCAACGGTGATAACTCCAGAAAACGCGACGGCGCGGTCCAGAGACCTGAATGTGGCTCGCCGAGCGTTGGAACGGCAGAGGAGAGATGTAGAAGCTAAGAAGCAGGGGATAGCCGTGCGCCAACGTCAGTTGGAAGAATTTGAGGATCGTATACAAGCCCAAACAACTAGAGTATATAATCAGAGGCATCAGACGAGACTACCTGCGACAAGCGTAGATCTACATCATGCCACATTATTCATTACACCTCAAGACCAGCCGATCCCGGTTGTGAATCAAGGAACCGGGTATGCAGGTGCGACAGTTGGGGGACAGCCGGCTAATATGCCAGCCGGGTCACCCGTGCTACCCGTTGGGGTCGCCGGAGGCAATACTGTACCGCCACCATCACGATTTCATACCCCACCGGGTCACTTCAATAACCCCATGGACAACGTGTACGCCGCAACTTTAGCGCTCGACCGTATTCCACTGGGAGAGTCACCGCAAGCGATAGAGACCCGGCGGGCTATAGAGCTGCTACGCGCCGCGGTTGCTCAGCAGGCCAATTACCCGGACAACAGAGGCGGCATGCACGGGACGCCATATATTAGCCGGCATCATGGAAATACGAGAAACATTCAGTCAAATTCAGCACGACGGAGGGCAGAGCAGCAGCAAATGCCTCCTCCTCCTCGTAGACCAGCAACTCTTGCAGTTTCAGCGGCGCAGGCGATTGTGGATAGTTCTCGGAGAAGGCGTGCGGCCGGGTCTGTAGTGCCAGGGCCGGAAGGTGGCGCGCCTCCCGCTGCACCCGCCGAGGCCTCACATGTTTCAAGAATAAGGCCAGTGCCGGCAAACTTAGCCGGACCCAAGTTCTTGTCGGATGCTATCAGGGCTGAAGCTTACCCGGACAAATTCAAAGAGCCGGGTAAAGTTGTCAACTATGAGCCAACCATGGATCCGGAGACCTGGTTGAGCAGCTATGAGATGGCCATGTCTATTCGTAACGCTTCAGAAAGGCTCCAAGCCAAGTTTATGTATCTTATGATGTCTGAAGAAGCAGCAAAACTATGGTTCAATAACCTGCCTGAGAGGTCCATCAATTCATGGAATGAGCTAAAGTCGGCTTTCATCAAGCATTTTCATGGAACTTGCAGGAAACTATACACGATTGATGACTTAGATCAGTGTGTCCAGAGAAAAGGAGATTCGGCGCGTAGTTGGGTATGCCAAGTCATGGAGATTCTCCACTCTTCCACTGATATACAGCCGAAGGACGCGATACAAGCTATGGCGAAAACATGCAGATACACGCCTTTGGTGCAAAAGTTGGTACGCGTGAAATCCAACAGGCATGTTTCAGAAATTACTATGGGGGAGTTGATGGATGCGTGCAACAAGCATGCCTCCACTGACACCACAGAAGAGGATATCGAGGACAAGAAAGGCAAGGCTAATGTGAACGGTAACGGAAGAGCCGGCAATGGGGCTGCCGGGTAATAATGGAGGTGGTAATGGAAACAACAAGCATAAATGTCCGTATGAGAGGAGCTCCGAGTTAGTCGCCAATACTGAGGCCGGGTTTCCGAGACCTAGAGCGGACGGAAACTTCAACGGAGGAAACTTCAACGGAGGAGGCAACTATCAAGGACCACCGCGGCCGGCTAACCACATAGAAGCTTTCAAGATGCCTTGTCCGCGCCATAGTAGGAATGGCGGGCCGGCTAACCATTCATTGGAGCAATGTGTGGATTTACAGAGGTGGAAGAATGAGGAAATACAGAAATCCCTGCAAGGTGCAGGCCGGGGAGGAGGACCGGGTCTGGGTAAAAACCCGGGCAACGGCCCACCCCCCGCAGGCAATGCAGGAGCTGGTAACGTGGGTAATAACCAAGGTGGTGCAGGGGGTTTTCAGAGTAACCCAAAGCAGTTAGGACAGTATCATGTTCACACCACCCGGACTACCAAAAGGGAAAGGAAGGTACTTAAAAGAGCTGTAAACTCGGTTTCTTCGGGTGTTCCGAGATACTTGAGATGGTCAGATCAGGAAGTAACATGGAGTAGGAGGGATCACCCGGATGCAATAGAACACCCGGGTTTGCTAGCACTAGTAGTGGCGCCACAAGTCAACGGTTATGAGTTAAAAAAGGTCCTGATGGACGGTGGGAGCAGTATCAATATCTTATATTGGGGGAACTTTTTACGTATGGGGCTCAAGGAGTCTCAGCTGCAGAAAACCTCCACATTTTTTCATGGAATTGTACCAGGACATTCGGCCTGCCCCGAGGGGAAGATATCGTTGGAAGTTCCTTTTGGAGAATCCAAGGACAATTATAGGATAGAGTGGCTCACATTCGAGGTCGTGAAGTTGCATAGTCCTTATCACGCACTGTTTGGAAGGCCGGCTTACGCCAAATTCATGGCAAGGCCGTGTTACGTGTACTTATAGTTGAAAATTCCGGGTCCTAAACGGACCATCACTGTGCATGGTAACAGGGCCGTGGCAGCAGAATGTGATGAAGGAGATGCGGCGCTTGCAGAACAAGCCTGTGCGAAGGAAGAGCTCAGATATTACAGGTCTCAGGTAGACCCGGAAGATCGAACCGCCTTGAAAAAACCCAACACAGATGATGAGAGAACTAAGTTTAAAGCAGCCCAAGACAAAAAGATGGTGGCCTTCATTGAGGGCGACTCTTCCAAGAAATTTGCCATAGGGTCTAATCTGGATAACAAGGAGGAAGATGCGCTCATAGAGTTTATTCGCAAGAATCAGGATGTTTTCGCTTGGACACCTAGCGACATGCCGGGTATCCCGACTGAACTCGCTGAGCACAGTTTACACGTTGACCCCATGTCCCGGCCGGTGAAGCAGGGTTTGAGGAAAATGAACGAAGAAAGGAGAAAGGCTATAGGAGCAGAGGTAGCTCGGCTCCTAGCAGCCGACTTCATCATGGAGGTTTTCCACCCCCAGTGGTTGGCAAACCCGGTTTTAGTGTTGAAAAAGAATAACGAGTAGAGAATGTGCATAGATTACACGAGTCTCAACAAGCATTGTCCTAAGGACCCATTTGCCCTTATAAGGATAGACCAGATCATAGATGCAGTGGCACGAAATAACTTGTTATGCTTCTTGGATGCCTATTCCGGGTATCACCAAATAAAGCTCAAAGAGGAGGATTGGGAGAAAACATCGTTCATAACCCCCTTTGGAGCCTTTTGTTACAAAACCATGACCTTTGGATTGAAGAATGCCGGCACAACATACCAACGGTGCATTCAAAAGTGTTTTGAGGATCAGATTGAGCGCAACGTCCACGCTTATGTTGATGATGTAGTGATCAAAACAAGGAAGGCAAAAACATTCATTGATGACCTAAAAGAGACCTTCAAGAACCTGAGGAGATACAAAATGAAGCTCAACCCAACAAAATGTGTGTTCGGGGTTCCTGCGGGGAAATTACTCGGTTTCATCGTTTCTGAGCGAGGGATCGAGGCTAACCCGGAAAAGATCAAAGCTATCCAGGGTCTGAAAAAGTCGGAGGAGCTGAAACATGTTCAGAAACTTACAAGGTGCGTGGCAGCGCTGAGCCGGTTCATATCTCGGCTCGGAGAGAAAGCAATACCCTTATACCAACTCTTGAAGAAAACAGACAAGTTCGTATGGGATCAAGAGGCGGATGAGGCATTCGAGGCTCTGAAGAAGCAGTTATGTGAAGCACTGGTTCTGGCAGCGTCGGGTCCCAAAGAGCCCATGTTGATGTACGTTGCAGCCGGGCCTCAAGCGGTTAGTACAGTAGTCGTGGTTGAGCGCAAAGGGGATGGAAAGCATTACCCGGTGCAACAGCCGGTTTATTATGTGAGCGAGGTCTTATCAGAAGCAAAACAGCGATACCCGTATTGGCAAAAGCTAGTTTTTGGGGTATTCATGGCCAGACGGAAATTGAAGCCGTATTTTCAAGAACACCCCATAACGGTGGTAAGTTCCATACCCATGGCAGATATCATAAGAAATTCAGACGCAACAGGCAGGGAAGTCAAGTGGGCCATCGAGATGGGGGATTATCACATCAACTATGAGCCCCGGTCCGCGATCAAGTCTCAGGCCTTAGTTGATTTCGTTAATGATTGGACTCAAACAAGCATGCATTTATTGGTGCCAAGTTCAGAGTCTTAGGTTATGCATTTATATGGTTCCAAGCAGTATGAAGGATCAGGAGCTGGTGTTGTGCTCACGTCGCCAAAAGGAGATAAGTTGCGCTACGTTTTGCAAATTCATTTCGATTGCTCTAACAATGTAGCTGAGTATGAGGCCCTGTTGCATGGACTACGAGTAGTAAAGGAGATGAACATTAAGCGTATAAGGTGCTACGGAGACCCAGATCTCGTGGTAAAGCAGGTCTCAGGAACGTGGGACAGAAAGGATGCAACAATGGCAGCATACAGCAGAGAGGTGGATAAAGTAGCCGGGTCTTTCTCCGGGTATCAGGTGGAGTACATTGACCGGCGAAAGAACGAGGCCACGGACGCGCTGTCGAGACTTGGCTCCCGTCGAGAGCCGGTTCCGCCTAATGTCTTCTTGGATGAGTTATGGCGGCCTTCCGTTAAAACCGAGTCAGACGAAGAAATAGCTCATCAAGACCCGGATTTGGAATTTGTGGCCGCAGTGCGCGCTATCCCGGAGTGGACTGAGCCATTCCTGGCGTTTCTATTACAGGGTGAGTTACCACAGCAGGAAGTTGTAGCCCGGTAAATCCAGAGACGGGCAAAGGGTTACTCCATCATTAATGGTGAGCTTTACAAGAGATGTACTACATGTGTCTTTTTTACGCTGCGTAGCCCCAGAAGAAGGCCGTCAAATATTGAAGGAAATTCATGAAGGTGATTGTGGACACCATGCCTCCACAAGATCCCTTGTGGCTAAGGCGTATCGGCATGGTTTCTTTTGGCTTACGGCTCTAGCAGACGCAGAACGCTTGGTTGCAAGGTGTGATGGATGTCAAAGGTATGCTTGGCAAACCCATGTGTCGGCTATGGAGCTACAGACAATTCCATTGACTTGGCCGTTTTTTGTTTGGGGTATGGATATGCTAGGCCCTTTTCACATGTCTCCAAGCAAAAAGACTCATCTACTGGTGGCTATCGACAAGTTTACAAAGTGGGTCGAGGTCATGCCTGTTACAAACTGTGAAGCGGCCACAGCTGTGAAATTCTTGAAGAGGATCATATATCGGTTTGGATACCCCCACAGCATAATCACGGACAATGGAACCAATATGTCGTTAGGAGAGATGGAGAAGTTTTGTGGAAACAATGGCATTCGACTTGATGTAGCCTCGGTGGCCCATCCACAAGCCAATGGACAGGTGGAAAGAGCAAACCAAGAGCTACTCTGTGGGTTGAAACCACGGTTACGAGTCCCGTGTCTCCGAGCGACGGGAGCATGGGTTGAGGAGTTACCATCTGTGGTTTGGGGAATCAATACTACACCTAACAGATGTACTCAAATGTGTCGCACCCTGACCTCTAGAGGATACTCACCGGGCCGAACTGAATAGTAGATGATTGGATTACGGGGCTTATCTGCTCCCGCATCCTCTTACGAGTAGGCCAGCACTTATGTGCGACAACCAAACTCTACTGTCCATCGTGGATGTAAACTATCCCATAGAGATCAAGATACTACCATTGACGTACTTCATACCATACACACATGGTACGTCAACGGCGTTTAACAGAATGATAGCACAACATATCTCTAAGACACAAAAGATAAGAATAAGTTGCAACTGGCCCTCACTAGGGCAGAGAATAGCAAATACAATCATCCAGAGGACACATGTCCCAACATAACATCATTACAACTCAGCGGAAGCATTCAAAGGGTCTGAGTACAGACAAATCCAAATAGGCTTAAGAAGCCGGGAATGAAAGGAAAACGGAGCCCATCCACGAAGTCTCGGATCCTGCCCGGGTCCGCTATCTACTCGTCAACAGCCTCGTCGTACTCCACGTAGTAGCCACCAAGAGAATCCTCGTAGTCGTAGTCTGCGGAAACCACAGCCCCAAAGGGGTCAGTACATAAACGTATTGGCAAGCAAGACTCACAGTTCACCAAAGTGTAACCCGTCAACACCAAGCACAGATGCTTTGGGTTCAACGGAAAGAAGGGGAATATAAAAGATGCTGCAGCGGGCTGCTCTAACCAACTACAGAAACAACTACAACTTCCGGCTAACAGAGAGAAGATAAGATAGCGTATCGTAACCAACTATAACTAACTCCAAACAAACCCATCCTGGATCTCACCTCTTATCCGAAGAAGCAGTCCGAGGATAACTCACACAGTTGAATTAAAGATGGATCAAGTTATTGTGTCCATACAAGTATTACTAGTCAAGTTATCATTAGTTAGGTGTAAGTTGTTCTGAGTACTTGGTAGCCAGTACTTTCACCAAGTTAACCATAACCGCGGAAAACACGGCTTCTCGAGAAGATTTAACCCTGCAGGGGTGCACCAATTTGGCCGTACACGTAAGAATATCCCGCCAGACGGGAATCAAACCCACCAAGCGAGGCACTCAACACAACTCAACTCTTCTTTGCATCAAGCCCAAAGCACCACGTGCTGTGCGTGCGCGGCTAATCGAGCCCCACGAAGAAAAGGGGACCCTCATAGCACTCTAAGACCACGCCGCCCTAAATGTCGACTACAAAAGTTCCACCCTGGCCTCGGGTTCGTACCTGCTTATGAGTGCATCAAATGGAAAGCCCGAACTAAGTGTGGCGATTTGGACGAGATGCGAATCGAATCAAATTGAGGGGGGCGCCCATACACGCTTCCCACATGCGGGTAGTGCGCTCATCATGGATCAGTAGACAAGACCCTTTTCCTATTAGGTCGACACTAGCAGGCCTCAAAACCACGCCGGGCCTCCTGCCGGTGCCTTATCAGCAATTTATTATTACCCAAACATTAACAGGTTGATTGATTAACATCGAGCCCCGAAACATAGTAGAACATGATAACAGAAAGTAACGAACAACGGACTCGAGCAAAAACAACCTAAGCATGCTAGTAAGACACGGGCTCAAACAATGGGGTTATAGGAGTGGAGGTGAGGCAATATCAGGTTAAGGGATACATGTGATAGGTTCGGAGAACAAGCAACGATACATATGGCTAGAAGAAATAGACAATGGAAAAGTATCGGTATCCAGTGTGGAAGGGAACACAATGGTTCATGTGAGTGATAACTTGCCTGCAAGCTCAGCAGCCTGGTACTGAGCTAACTCCTCAGAAGGGGTGTCGTAAAGATCGTCTGTCTCAACGTCGTCGTCTATTCGAGAAGAAGCAAACAAACAACGCAAAGAGACAACAATCAATAAGATGGCATAATGCACAAACATGGGATGATGCATGTCAATTTAATGGATGCATCAGAATAAACTAGTTGACATGGTAACACAATTTAAATGGACCCATATGCAACTTGATTGCATATGGAAAGGTCCATGAATTAAGGTGGAAATGAATGATCTACAAACAATTACCATGTGAAAGTTGCTTAGCATGATGCATGCATGATGAAAACAATAAGATAACAACAATAGATGCAAGTGAAAATGAAATTTAACAAGTTTGGAAACTATTTATTAAGTTTGGAAATTTTGGTTACTTAAAGGTGTCACACAAGCATTTGTTGTTTTCATCAAGTTAAATTGTTCAAAACAGATAACAAAGTTCATATTTGAATAAAACACAAAATTTTAGGTGGATTACATGTTTCAAATATTGAAAAAGGAATTAGGATGAATTTATTATGAATTAAACAAGATTAAACAAGTTTTAAATGAATTTAAAACAAGCATGAATTAATTTGAATTTTTATTTGTTCAAAACATTAATTCAAATTCATATTTGAAAAGTTTATACTTTTCTAGTTTGAAAACATATTTTACATGTTCAAAAATAATTTAAGTTGAGCAAGTTATGAATTTAGCAAATTTAAATGATTTAAACAAGGTTTAAATTATTTAAGCAATTTTAATTATTCAAAACATGAAACAAAATTTAGATTTGAAAAGGTGGTTTAAAATAGCATGGAAAACATATTTTATTTGTGTTATTTGGATTAAGTATGAAATAGTTATGCAATTAAACAAATTTCAAATGAATTGTTTGAATTTGAAATTTGAATGCATTTGAACTATTCAAAACAGAATACAAATGGTTTGAATAGATAGATAATTAATTTGGTTCAACAAACATATTTTACTTTTATTATTTGGATTTATAAAATAAAAGTTATTAGCAATTTAGTTTCAGGGACCAATCTGTAAAAGGAATAAGATTTAATTTAAAACAGAAAAGCTAAAAAACAAAATGTTACTCTGCAGTGGCTAGCCAATGCCACTGACAGAGGGCCCCAGGCGCCAACGTGGCAGCAGAGCGCACACAGCAGCTGACAGGGGGGGCACCCTGTCAGTGCGCTGCGCAAAATGGTGGGTTTATTCGCGGAAGAGGGGCTCGAACCCACGACCGAGCCGTGCGCGCGCAACGCTGCTACCAGTGCGCTGCTCGTTCGTTTCTGTCAGTATACGCGACGCTAACAGGATGAGGTTCAGTTTCGCAACTGAAATTTTAACTGACGTGCGTGCGTTTCTGAAACCTGACGGAGATCGACGGTGGCCGGCGGCGATCACGCTGCGATGCTGGATGCTGGCTCGTGTGCGTGCTGGTGTTGCTCGCGCAAGCAAGAGAGGAAGAGAGGAGGAGGAAACGATTGCTCACCCTCGGCGTAGGGGTTGCAGAGGCCCAAGGGAGAATTCCGGTGGCGACAGGTCGATGATGGCGGCGACGTTGTGGTGAAACTCCGTGGCTGCTGTGGTGTCCAAGGGCTCGGGGAGATGCGGTGGTTCGATCCCCGTTGTCAGCGTGGAAGGTGGCGCCTCGAGGTGGCGGTGGTCATGCTGGGTTCAGAGAAGTGCGCTCCGGTGAGGTTGGGGTGGTTGCAGAGAGAGGGGAACGGCGGCGGAGCTCGAGGGAGGAGGGTAGATAGGTGCTAGGGCTGCGCCAGGGCTCGGGGTAGGGTTCTTATAGGGCTAGGGGGCTGCTCCCGGCCGTTCACTGTCGCGCCGTCGACGTGGCGCCGGCGGATGCGCGGCCGTACCGCAGGAAGAAGAGAGGGGGGTGAGCGAAACGGTATCGGGCCAGGGAGTGGGCTGGGCCGTGTTTCTACCCCCCTCTGAGAGCGTTTTCTTTTTTAAATTTTCTTCTGTTTTTTTTTTGCAGAAATAGAAATAGGAAGAAAATAGATAGGGTTTGAGTTAGGAAAAATTTAGAAAAATTTGTGTGGGGTAATTAGGTCAACAGCAAACATTTGCCAAGTTCTGTTTTCCAAATATTTCAAAATAACTTGCTGTTTGCAAATTAATTCAAATTTGGATGGATTTTATTATTAAGTGAATTATTTGAAACAAGATTTAAATAGGTTTAACCTTAATGTTTAAATGGAAACAAAAGAGTAGAATTGTTGTATAATTATCATTAATTCCAAAAGGTTGCTATTTGTAAATTGCAATTGGATTTGAATTTTGAATGCAATTTATATTAAGTGGATTATTAAAGAACAAATAATAGTTGAGCTTTTTATTATTTCATGGAAACAAATGGAAGTGTTATTTGAACCTTTTAATTGGAAAGTTGTAACATAACAAGTATGAAACTAAGCATTTGAAAGTTGTTTGAATTTGAATTGTGAAAACAAAGAAAAACAGATGCAAACCAACTGAAAACAAATGAAACAAATGCCAACAAAGTAATGAGCATGATGACATGATGCAAAACTTTAATTAAACAAGAAACAAACATTCTAGGGGAAGTTTTCATACTTGGGATGTTACAAAATGACCCCGTTTTTTACGGTTTATGGTGTAGAGGCGGTCCTTCCGAGTGACATCATCCATGACTCGCCACGAGTGGCGGCTTATGTTGAGGTGGAAAACGATAAAACCCGGCAAGACGCCGTGGACATGTTAGAAGAGCACATGGAGCAAGCATTGGGACGGTCCGCAATATATCAACAGGATTTACGGCGATACCATAGTCGCCGGGTCAAAACCCGTGTTTTCCAAGAAGGAGACCTGGTGCTGCGCTTGGTACAATCCAAAGAGGGAAAACACAAGTTATCTCCCCCATAGGAGGGTCCGTTCATTATAGGCCGGAATCTGCACAATGGATCGTGTTACCTGGTGGATGCAAGGGAAGAGTCGGACTATGTGAATGACACTGCTCATTCCACCTTATCTATGCAAGAGCGTGAACGACCATGGAACGTGGCTCAGCTACGTCCTTACTACACTTAGTATAGACTCGGTTTGCAAATTGTATTACACGATGTAACGGGAAGCAGGTTTCAGACGCACTCTTTTCCCATCCAGGGTACCTAAGGGGACTGGAGGGTTTTTAATGAGGCGGCTTGCTGACCTAACCTTTTCATATCAATAAAGAAATGGTTAAATCATGATTGTTGTTATGTTCCGTAAGTTTTGCTAATTTCTTGCATATTTTTCTGTAGTTATTTTTCCCAATAGTAAGGTGTAAGAATCAGTGGGTTTAAATTTGCACATTTTTCCTTCTCAGTATTTAAGCTATTTGTAAGCCGGTAGAGCAGAAAACCTACTGTTGCGTAGTACATATATCTAGGTCTTGGGGGCTGATTGCTTGAATAGCACAGTTACACACTTAGACCCGGCCACGATGCCATTTGGTTGTGAGGACTGATTACTTGCAATAAGTACAGTTACAATTTGATAACCCGGACAATAGAGCCAGAATTTTTCTTGACCTCTTTTTATTAAGCTTGATGTGACTCGCAACAAAATGTCGTGTTTGCTAACCTATAAATTCAATCAGTCATGATGCCCATGGGGACTTGCCTGACACTGTTTTTACTAGAGTTACTGCAACATTGAAAATCCATGCAAAAACCGGCTTACAACCAGAAGGGTCAAAAGGGTCATCTAAACCATAAGTTGTGTAGAGCAAAAGGAAACAGCCGGAAGCTCATTGCATATTGCGTATAACTTCAACAGGTGAAACCGGGTCTTGGGGGCTTGGGGACTTGAGAAACAAAATTTCTCAAGCCAAGAAACCTAAAACATGGAAACCAGGTCTTGGGGGCTTGGGGACTTGAGAAACAAAATTTCTCAAGCTAAGAAACCTAAGACCCAGAATCCAGTTCTTGAGGACTTGTCAGAAATTCTTCACAAATCCCAAAACCAAGACTCGGCATCTTTCAGACAAAGCATATAATAAGTACAATTGTGCCAAAATAAGGTTGTAAAGCGCATATCAAATCAACAACCAGAAGGGTCATCAAAACCACAGAAGTTTAATGTGTTACAAACCTTAGGAATAGTACCAAAAGTGCACAGATGCACTATCAAAAAACAGTGTGTAAAAGGCATATTACAAATGCCTATTGGCCGAATAATTGTTCACTGATAAAAAGGAATACTTTACTCGGCTGCTGCAGTCGAGTCATCTGGAGTGTTCTTGGTAGCCGGGTCTTTGACGTTCTCCTCTGTTGCCTTCTCCTTCTCAGTGTCTGGGTCACCTGCGGAGGGAGCACGTGATGGAGGAGAAACAACCGGAGTTGATGAAGTTGGTGCAGAGCCGGATTCGGCCGCAACTCTTTTCTTTGCAACCTCCGCCTTGAAACGAGTCAAGATGTCAAAGGGCGCCGGGTCTTTGAAAGGTACACGCTTGTCTTCAGCATCATATGCGGCAGTAAGCTTGTTCACGTCGAGGGTTTCCGCGATCAAGCTAGCCGAGTGACGGATCTGGGTGTTGATGACTTTGAGGTCCTTTCTCGTGAACTTAGAACCATCAGTTTTAAACTCGGGAAATTCGTTCACAAGCATTGCCGGCTCGATCTTAAGGTAATAGGCTTTGGCCAGTGCAAGACCGCGTATCACTCCAACCCGGCATGCTGAGCGCTTCCAGACCTCAATCCAGACAGGGACCGTCGAGTACGCCTCGAGCATGTGGGTTACACCGGTGTAATCACCGGATAACTTCACAGCCTCAAGTGTCCATTTAGTCCCTGCCGAGAATTGCCGGATGACGGTCTTGAGTATTCTCAGCCTGTGGTGGTCATCTTTTACTTCAGCAACTTCAGTCGGACCTGGGGTACAAAAAGAGAAGTAAGACAGTGAAATCCGGGTCAAAAGCATTGTTAAATAGGGAAATCCGAGTGACAAAAACCGACAGTCGGGAACTTAGTCTTACCAATGATGGAGTCATATGTCTCGCCAATGAATGTCGAGAATTTCTGGACAAGCTCCTCAGCGGTTCGGAGTCTTTTCTTCTGCTTGTTGTGCCTCTTGGAGAGATCCTTGAGATTAGCTTCTAGTTCCTCACGGAGCTTAACTTCCATTCCAGGAGTTCATTGGTTTTAGCTAGAATTTCATCAGTCCGGGCAACGTAAGCCTGAAAATGACAGATAGATATCAGTCGGCAAAGAGGGCAAAAAGGATATATTTGCAAGTCCCGAGTGACTGTGGACAGAACACTCGGAACTTGGGGACTAGGATGAGTATATGAATAGTGTTAGTTAAATTAACTTGGTGCTCAGCCGCCAGAGACTCGACTATCTCCTCTTCAGTTGTCTTTAGGGAGCGATACTCCTCCAGCAGTTTTTTAAACTTTTGTCTGCTGAGAGTCAGCCTGGAAGGACCAGCGTCGGTCGGCTGAGCTGCTGCCTTCGTCTCCTCCGCTTCATATCTGGCAGTGGCGGTTTTTGGAGCAGCAACACCGTTTTTGGTCCCAAGATATTCAACCTCAGGATCATCCGGCTGGGGCGCGGGAGGAGGGGACTCGGTTCTCGGGCTGGTCGCATTAGCCGTGTCGTGGGATAATCACGGCAGACGTTACCAGGGGTAACTTATCTTGGGGCAAGACGACACAGGTGTTTGGGAGAGGGTTTAGCTCAGAGGAAAACATGATGATATTCGATCTGGTAGCCGGCAATCAAGTCGCCGAGTCTCCGATCTCAAGATAATAACTCAACTCTCGTGTTACACTGGATGTTTGATATCAGGCGATATTGCTAGAACTCTTGGATCACTCTAAACTAGACCTAGGGGCCGGCTTATAAAGCACCCGGACCCCCTGGCTTGCCCTCCAAGGCGCACCCTGAATCCTACCCGGACACCGCATACAAAACCCTAACTTTCCTTACCGTAACCCACAATCCGGGTTACGGGGCCTACAAACTTGGGCCTTCTAGAAGTTCCTTTATCCTTAGCCGGATCTTGCGCAGCGTCCTTTGGGCCAGGTTACACCTTGGCGTTGGCCTACCGAGTTATCATCCCTCCATCAGTAGTCCCCAGAATAGCTTGGGCTTCACGAGATTCTCTTTGAAGCGCACGCTATTCCCTGCAAAATTATCAAACTCACAAATTCATGGAGGCCAGGTTAAATTGCTTTGATAAACAGCTAGGCCTAACTCCACGGTGGCCATATAGTAACCCGGCTTTCTCCAAGTCCTTTGCTTAGCTTTCCGGGTCAACACCCTGATAAGAATGTTAAAGATCCGGTATACTTTACTCGATAATTGACCCTGATGTTGCGGAGAAGATCTCCTTCTTATCTCTGTCTGGATATCTCGTCCAGCACTTAAAGCATATCTCGCAAAATCCGTGCAGGTAACCGTTATCCCGAAATTTCCGGCTTCCGCCCGTTGGAATAGGTTTATCCGCCCGCACCTTATAAATAGGTGCCCAGGAGATAACCTAGACCCCAACATTTCATTCCAACTCCTTCTCCTTCCTCACCTCTCGCGCTCGCGCAACACCACCACAGGAATCTCAAGCTCGCCACCGGGGCAAAACCGCCGCCGGCTACGTTCGTCCTCGAACCGCTCCGCGCCGCCGCCAAGCTCCGCCACCGCGCCCTCATCCTGCCCATCGAGAGTTGAAAAGGGGCATCCAGACCGCGCCATCTGCCGCCATCGCGCTAGACTCCAATCTCTTCCAGTAAGTTCCTTGTATCCATTAATTCAGCTTTGCAATTTTTTGATTTACTCTAGATTGGATCTAGGTCAACCCGCGGGCCGTTTTTCTTGTCGCGCCGGATTAGGTCGCTTAGATGCTTGCTAATTCGTCCAATAGCCTGATTGATGATCACACACCACCCTCCTACCATTATTAATCATCAATTTCTTTGTAGAATCGTCCGCAAGTTTTCCAATCTAGATCCATTTCATCCCAATTTTCCGCGCATGTCATTGACACCCGGAAAATACTCCTCTTCCGGCTCTTTTGCTTGCAGTAGATACATGGGCAATCATCCGTCTTCCTCAAACACTTTTCAATACGTAAGTAACCAATAGTCTCTATAATTATACTTGATACCCGGATAACTTGTAATCTTCACTCCGTGGCATGATACCCGGATAATTCTTAGTTTTCATATCTTCTTGATATTCCGTGTATATACTCGGGTAACCCAGTATTTCCGAATCTTATTTCCTGTATCTTTTTTCCTTGTGCTTTGCAGGTCGATCCCATGGCTCCCAAAAAGCAAGGGAAGCAACCGGCCCAGGCGAAGACAACCCAATCCATATCCGCCAATTGGGGGCGATCCATGGTCACAAAGGCCAAGCTGGAAGGGCTGGCCGAGTTGGGGGTTCTCCCCTCTCAGAAGGACATTCATTGGAGGGCCTCGGGTGACGAGAACCGGCCCACACCCGCCGATAACGAGGTAATCTGTTTCATAGAGCACGTGACCCGGGGATTCCGTCCCCCGGGTCACCCTTTCTTTCGGGAGGTCCTAAGCCACTATGGCCTCCGGGTATTCGACATAGGGCCTAACTCTATGTTGAATATTACCCACTTCATTGTTCTATCCGAGTCATACTTGTGCACTCCGCCAAGTTTGGCTCTCTTTATTGAACTCTTCCAGTGCAAGCCGTGCCGCGAAAGCGGTGACGGGGCACTTCTCACTTGCGGCGGGGTATCCATCCAACACCGCAAGAACTCACCAATGCCAACCCTTAATATGAATTCCCACGTTAAACACTGGCAATTATACTTCTTCTACTGCCACGACACCTCCCCACCCGGCGAGAAGAGACTGCCGGGTTACTCGGAGGGCCTCCTCGACATTTCCGAGAATTTCAATGCTTTCGCCCCTGACTCGGACAGGGAGGCAATCCAGCCTTTGCTAGCTAAGATAGCCGTCCTCTCAGCCCAAGGCCTTCTTGGGCTCAATTTAGTGAAAACTTGGGTTGACTTCCGGATCCAACCCAATTCTATCCGCACCAAATTGATGTGCGAATACTCGGGGCACACCACGGACGCACTCCGATATTCCACCAAGAGCTTCGCGGCCGGAGATACCAACAAAACCATCAAGGGCTTCTTGACGGAAAAGTTGGAGGTGATAAAGAACATCGCCGGGTTACCTCCGTTCACTCGGGAAAATCCGGCTCCAGCGGTAAGACTTGATACTCATAAACTTATTTCCACACTTTGACCTGATACTGCTTCTAGTTCTTACTTTCATCTTTTTCTTTCAGGCTGATGATGCTTTCTGGAGAGTTGAAACCTCCCCCTCTTCCAGAGACCCGGAAGAAGAAGACGAGCCGGCTGACGATGATGAAGGTATCTACCCGGATCTTGTGTCATCTTTACTTGGATCATTTTCCTCCCATTTAACTTTTTCCATCGATACATACTCGGCTTGCAGGGCTGGAGGACGAAGAAGAGAAGGATGAGGATGACCCGGAAGCCACCGAATCTGATCAGGAAGTAACAGTTGGGGCTAAGAGGAAGGCCAGAGGAGTGGTTTCTAAGGTTCCCTTCTCCTCCATGTCCTCTGCACCTTACTCCTTCGATAACATGCGTAAACTTAACCAACAGCTGTCGTACTCATCACACTTGAAGGATGCCCTTCCGGCCAAGCGTAGGGTGACCCGGAGTTCTCTGGGTGACGATCCCCTTAACCCGGGCATCTCCACCTCCCCAGTCCACCGTGCCGGTACTCCTCCACCTCGTCCTTCCAATTCTCCTCGGCGCCACCCTTCTCCCAACCATCCTCTGGCCGGGCAGTTCCGGGTCCCACTATCGGATCCTGTTACAATTTCGTCCGCTTCCAGCAGTGAGCTTCCACCGGATTACGCCGTGTATGCCGGGTAAGTCTTCGCTACATGATACCCTTGCATACCTGATAACTTTCAACCACTAATACTAATTGTTTCTTTCTTTTTCCCTTAGCGCCCAAGTCACCATTAGTGACCCGGAGAACATGGAAACAGATAATCGGGGGACAGAGAAGCCGACTGATAATGTAGACGACGCGGCTGGCGATGAGGCTGAAGACGGCCAGGAACAAGACCCCTTTAGTGACCCGGCTCATCAGGAGGCCGGATCTCCAAACTCATCCGAAGACGTGGATGAGGAGATTGAGATCCTGGAGACGAGGGCGTGTTCCCTTAACCCGGATACCCACACGGTCCGGGTCTCGACCCCAAAGTCGGGAAAAGTCCTTCAGCCCGACGACCAAGCTGCCGGCTCTTCTGGTGTTCGTCCCGAAGATATGACATTCGCCCAGATGCTTAATGCCCTTCATACCTTGAGGGCTGATGAAGAAAATATCCTGGAGGCTTTGATAGCAAAGCATGAGGTAAGTCCAAATAATACTGCTTATATCCTTATCTAGTCCCCAAGTTCCGAGTGAATTGCTTGTTAATTTGCTTGGAACTTCATAGTACGTCCGACTAATCCTTCCCTGTGTTTTCACCCAGGCTTTCGTGACCCAATCTGAGAAGAAATTGGCGAAGGCCACCAAGCTCATTGCCAAGGAAATGGTTCTGCGTGAGGCGGCTGAAGCTGAGGCCAGGAGGAGTGGAAAGATCACAAGGAAGTACAGGAAGCGGGCTCATGCCGCAGAAGATAAGCTGACAACAATTTCTGTTCAGATTGCCGATACATATCATGCAATGACTGGTACGATTCTTGACTTTGATAACTAAGACCCGGACTCTCACTTTGATAGATAGTCGGATTTCCTTACTCATTGTTTTTCTTGCTTTCTGAAGGTCCGGATGAGGCTATCCCGGACGAAGATGATATTGCCAAGCTGAAGACTATCAAAGATACTATCCGACAGCTCTGCGCCGGAACCAAATGGATCCTTGACGAACTGCGGTTGCCGGGTGTAGGGCCAGGTAACCTGTAGAAGCTGCTGGATGTTTGCTCCACTATCCCTGAGTGGATTTGGCATTAGAAACGCTCGTCCTGCCGGGTTGGAGTAACCCGGGGGCTTGCCCTGGCTAAAGCTTATTTTCCTAAGCTAGAGCCGGCCAAACTTATGGGCGGGTTTCCAGAATTCAATCAAGACGGGTCTAAGTTCTTGCCGAAGAATTTCAAGGCCATCCAGAAGGAAGTTCGCCACCCGGCCAGTGTGATTGCTGATAAGTTGGATGTCAACTCTATTCTCCCTGCATACGATGCTGATGACAAGGTGATTAAGGCGGATCACCCCAAGCCATATGATATGCTTGTCCGATGGAAGGAAGAAGCTGCTAAGTTGAGGGAGGAAGCTGCAAAAAAGAAGGCTGAAGCCGACTCTGCGCCTGCTACCTCCACACCAGCCGTCCCTCCTCCTGCGCGGGCCGGTACTGCTGCTGATCCGGGTGCTGCTGCTACCAAGAGTGATGGCAAAGGCAAAGAGAAGATGGGTTCCTCAGCCCAGGATGCCGAGTGACTCCTGCTATCTGATGCCGTTTTCGTATGCGTTAGTCGGCCAACGGGCCTTTTGAACAATTATTTTTTGATGGTGCGCCTGTGCACCTTTGATACTAATACCGAAATTTGTAATGCACTTTGAGTTCTCGATACACCTTGTGCCTCTTCTGGCCACTTGGATGATTTTAAATTTATCTATTTTTGAGTCCATTTGTTCTTGATATCTGACTTTCTTTATGGTTCCTTTTGCGAGACTCGGTTTCCGAGTTTCATGGGTATTGACGAGCGGACTTTCTTCCAAGTCCCCAAGTCCCCAAGACTCGGATGTTTGGGTTTTTCGAGCCTTAGCAACTAAGCAACTTTTTCTTTTTCAAAATCCCCAGTCCCCAAGACCCGAAGTTCCGAGTCTGGGATGCGTGGTCTTTCAAAGAGAATAAATTGTTTGCTGCTAAGCCCAAAACCTAGAGCCGTTTCACATAGGTATTGAAGTTATGCTTAATAATCGTTGAGTTTCCGGCTATTAGCCCTGTACTCTGCATAACTTGTGGTTTAGATGACCCTTTTGACTATCTTGTACTATAAGCCGGCTTTCGCGTGGATATCATGTTGTTACATCTATACGAAAACAGGGTCAGGCAAGTCCCATTGGGCTTCATGGCTGATTGTAATCGTAAGCGAGCAAATCATGCCATTTTAGTGCGAGTCACATCGAGCTTAAGTAAGAAAAGTCAAGAAAATTTGGCTCCTTTGTCCGGTTATAAGATTGCAGCCATACTCGTTTGCGAGTAATCGGCCCTTATAACTCATAGGCATCAAGGCCGGGTCTTTGAGTTTGTAACTGTGCTATTCAAGCAATCAGCCCCCAAGACCTAGATATATGCAACATACTAAGAATGAAGAACGTAAGAATAACCACCTCTTTACTTGATATGAGAAAGTTAGGTCAGCAAGCCGCCTCATTAAAAACCTATCCAGTCCCCAAGGGTACCTTGGAGAGGAAAAGAGTGCGTCTAAAACTTGCTGCCTGTTACATCGTGCAATTCCACTTGCCAATATAGTCTATACTAAGTATAGTAGGGACGTAGCTGAGCCACGTTCCATGGTCTGTCTGTTTCTTGCATAGATGAAGTGGTGTGAGCGGTATCGTTAACTGTAGCCGACTCTTCCCTTGCATCTATCAAATAATATGATCCATTATGCAAGTTCCGGCTTATGATAAACGGTCCTTCCCATGGTGGTGATAACTTATGTTTTCCTTCGTTTGACTGTACCAGGCGCAGAACCAGGTCTCCTTCCTGGAAGACCCGGGTTTTCATGCGCCGGCTATGATACCTCCGTAAATCTTGCTGATATATGGCTGATCTTTCCAGGGCGTGTTCCCTTTGTTCTTCTAGCATATCTACGGCGTCCTGCCGGGTCTTCTCGTTCTCCACCTCGACGTAAGCTGATACTCGAGGTGAATCATGGATAATATCACTCGGCAACACTGCCTCCGCACCATAAACCATGAAGAACGGTGTCATGTGAGTAGATCTGTTAGGTGTAGTGTTGATACCCCAAACCACGGAGGGTAGTTCTTCGACCCATGCACCACCAGCTCAAATGCACGGGACTCACAGCCGTGGTTTTAGTCCACGAAGAAATTCCTGGTTCGCCCTCTCCACTTGTCCATTGGCCTGTGGATGAGCCACTGATGCTACGTCAAGCCGGATTCCATTGTTGCCACAGAACTTCTCCATCTCACCAAGGGACATGTTGGTTCCATTGTCGGTAATTATGCTGTGGGGATACCCGAACCGATAGATAATTCTTTTCAAGAACTTGACTGCTGTAACTGCTTCACAATTGGTAACTGGCATAACCTCAACCCACTTAGTAAACTTATCAATAGCCACCAAAAGATGTGTCTTCTTGCAAGGTGACATGTGAAAGGGACCAACCATGTCCATACCCCAAACAGCGAACGGCCAAGTTAAGGGAATGGTCCGTAATTCCATAGCCGGCACGTGGATTTGGCGAGCGTACCTTTGACATCCGTCACACCTTGCCACTAAGCGCTCCGCATCTGCTAGAGCCGTGAGCCAGAAGAATCCGTGTCGATAAGCTTTGGCCACAAGGGATCTTGTGGATGCATGATGCCCACAATCACCTTCATGAATTTCCTTAAGAATCTGTCGGCCTTCTTCTGGTGCTACGCAGCGCAAAAAGACTCCTGCTGCACTTCTCTTGTATAACTCCCCATTGATGATAGAATATCCCTTTGCTCGCCTCAAAATTTGCCTTGCTAACACCTCCTGCTGTGGTAACTCGCCTCGTGATAGGTAGGCCAAAAACGGTTCTGTCCACTCGGGAACGGTGCGCACAGTGGCGACGAGCTCCAAATCCGGGTCTTGATTTGCCAGTTCTTCCTCAGATTTTGTTTTAACTGATGGTCGCCATAATTCGTCCAGGAAAACATTAGGTGGAACCGGCTCTCTGCGCGAGCCGAGTCTAGCGAGGGCATCTGCTGCCTCGTTCTTTCTTCTGTCTATGTGCTCCACCTCATACCCGGAAAAGCATCCAGCGATCCTATCAACCTCTCTGCGATATGTTGCCATGGTTGCGTCCTTTCTATCCCAAGTTCCTGATACCTGCTGTACCACAAGGTCCGAATCTCCAAAGCATCGTATCCTTTTAATGTTCATCTCCTTGGCTACCTTTAGGCCATGCAATAGGGCCTCATACTCGGCCACGTTGTTGGAACAATCAATGTTAATCTGTAGTACGTAACTCAATTTGTCTCCTTTGGGTGATGTTAGCACCACTCCAGCTCCTGATCCCTCGTATTGCTTGGATCCATCGAAGTGCATGATCCAAGACTCGGAGTTTGGAGCCATGGTGGTCATGCCTGTGTGTGTCCAGTCATTAACGAAATCGACCAAAGCCTGAGATTTGATTGCTGACCTGGGCTCATAGTTGATGTGATAATCCCCCATCTCTATCGCCCACTTGGTTATTCTTCCTGTTGCGTCCGAGTTTCTGATGATATCCGACATTGGTATCGAACTAACCACTGTTATGGGGTGTTCCTGGAAATACGGCTTCAGTTTCCGGCTGGCCATAAAGACCCCGAAAACCAGCTTTTGCCAATGCGGATAGCGCTGCTTTGCCTCTGATAATACCTCGCTGACGTAATAAACCGGTCTCTGGATCGGGTAACCTTTCCTATCTTCTTTATGCTCCACAACAACTACTGCACTAACGGCTCGGGGGCCAGCTGCTACGTATAGCAACATAGGTTCTTTAGGACCCGGGGCCGCTAGGACTGGTGCCTCAGATAACTGCTTCTTTAGTGCCTCGAACGCTTCATCCGCCTCTTGATCCCACACGAATTTATCGGATTTCCTCAAGAGCCGGTACAAGGGTATTGCTTTTTCTCCGAGTCTGGATATAAATCGGCTCAAGGCTGCTACGCAGCCCGTGAGCTTTTGAACATGCTTCAAATTTTCCGGCTTTTTCGGACTCTGGATAGCTTTTATTTTATCCGGGTTTGCCTCAATTCCTCTCTCGGAAACGATAAAGCCGAGTAACTTCCCAGCTGGAACTCCAAATACACACTTTGTCGGGTTAAGCTTCATCTGATACCTCCTCAAGTTCTTGAACGTCTCCTTTAGATCATCGATAAATGTCTCTGCCTTCCTGGTCTTGATAACTACATCATCCACATAAGCGTGGACGTTGCGTCCAATTTGGTCCTCGAAGCACTTCTGAATACACCGTTGATAAGTTGCACCAGCGTTCTTCAATCCAAATGTCATGGTTTTGTAACAAAAGGCCCCAAAAGGGGTTATAAATGATGTTTTCTCCCAATCCTCCCTCTTGAGCTTAATCTGATGATACCCGGAATATGCGTCCAGGAAGCATAATAGGTCACTTCCAGCTACTGCGTCTATGATCTGATCTATCCTTGGTAGTGCAAACGGATCCTTTGGGCAATGCTTGTTGAGACTCGTAAAATCAATGCACATCCTCCACTCGTTGGTCTTTTTCATCACGAGAACCGGATTTGCTAACCAATCCGGGTGAAATACTTCCATGATAAAGCCGGCTGTCAGCAGCCGAGCAATTTCTTCTCTTATAGCTTTCCTTCTTTCTTCATTCATCTTCCTCAAGCCCTGCTTCACAGGCCTGGATTTGGGATCTACGTGCAAACTGTGCTCTGCCAATTCTGTAGGGATACCCGACATGTCGCTAGGCGTCCAGGCGAATACGTCCGCATTCGAACGAATAAACTCCACAAGTGCCTTCTCCTGCTCGCTGTCCAAGTTAGACCCTATAGTAAATTGCTTAGTGGGATCACCTTCAACAAAAGCTATCATCTTGGTGTCCTGTGCTGCCTTGAATTTTGCTCTCTCATCTTCGGTATTCGGTCTTTTCAATGCTGTTCTGTCATCCGGGTCTACTTGAGACCGGTAATACTTGAGTTCCTCTTTTCTGCAAGCTTGCTCGGCCATTACTGAATCTCCTTCATCGCACTCAGCCGCTATATCCCGGCTTCCATGTATGGTGATGGTCTGCTTAGGACCCGGGATTTTTAGCTGTAGATACACGTAACACGGCCTAACCATGAATTTAGCATAAGCCGGCCTTCCGAACAGCGCGTGATAAGGACTGCGCAATTTGACCACCTCAAAAGTGAGCCACTCAACTCGATAATTATCCTTTGATTCTCCGAAAGCTACCTCCAATGAGATTTTTCCCTCGGGGCACGCTGAGCGACCCGGCACTATCCCATGAAAAATTGTCGAGCTTTTCTGTAGCTGGGACTCCTTGAGACCCATGCGTAAAAAAGTTTCCCAGTATAAGATATTGATGCTACTTCCACCGTCCATCAGGACCTTTCTCAACTCATAACCATTGACCTGTGGTGCAACTACCAATGCTAAGACTCCCGGGTGTTCTATTCTTTCCGGGTGATCTTTTCTGCTCCATGTTATATCTTGTTCTGACCATCTCAGGTATCCCGGAACAGCCGAGGAAACCGCGTTTACCGCTTGCTTCAGTATCTTTTTGTCCCTATTAGAAGTTCCTGTAGTATGCACATGATATTGTCCTTTTAAACCAGATGTACGTACCGTACCGATGAAGATGCTGATCTGGCCGATTGTCACGATAGATCCGGATTCGAGGTGATCCGACTCTGGCCCTCAGCCGGAATCGTCCACCATTTTCTCTCCTTCGCGGTCGGTGTAGATCTCGCCGATGACTAGATTCTCCATGTTCTTCCGAGCTTCTCCCGCGATGTAAACACCTTTGGACGCAGGCCCCACGGTGGGCGCCAACTGTCGTGGGATAATCACGGCAGACGTTACCAGGGGTAACTTATCTTGGGGCAAGACGACACAGGTGTTTGGGAGAGGGTTTAGCTCAGAGGAAAACATGATGATATTCGATCTGGTAGCCGGCAATCAAGTCGCCGAGTCTCCGATCTCAAGATAATAACTCAACTCTCGTTACACTGGATGTTCAATATCAGGCGATATTGCTAGAACTCTTGGATCTCTCTAAACTAGACCTAGGGGCCGGCTTATAAAGCACCCGGACCCCCTGGCTTGCCCTCCAAGGCGCACCCTGAATCCTACCCGGACACCGCATACAAAACCCTAACTTTCCTTGCCGTAACCCACAATCCGGGTTACGGGGCCTACAAACTTGGGCCTTCTAGAAGTTCCTTTATCCTTAGCCGGATCTTGCGCAGCGTCCTTTGGGCCAGGTTACACCTTGGCGTTGGCCTACCGAGTTATCATCCCTCCATCAAGCCGTCTCTTGCTCTTCAACGGGCGGGGGGTTAGCAGCGCTTACCGGGTCTTCCGCCATTGGGTCATCAACGGGGGATTTCCACCGGATCGCTGAGCGTGACCTTAGTGTGTTATAAAGGTAAAACATGCAAAGTATAGGGATATAGCCAAACAAGTTGTGAAAAAATACCCGGTATTCACGTCGAAATCACTGGGGAGATGGTTGCTAGATCCGGAAGACACTGATAGAGAGTTGGAAAGTGAGACTCGGAGTTTTCCTGCTAAAGGGTGACTCAGAGATGGGAATTTTTGAGGAGTGCAATCAGGATAAGTTGAAGGAGTACCGGCTCGGCGAGCAGGCGACTGAGGGATCCCGGGGTTGAGGAGCTCGTCACTCGGAGAAGTCCGGGTTGCCCGTCGCTTGGGTGGAGGAGACGCGGTTTTCTGTGAAAACACAACGTTTAATATTTGTTAAGTTTGCACATACCAACACATGAGTACGAATCTGAGGTTATTGGAAGAATAGGATACCTTCAATGTGAGTCCTTTGGCCTTCCTCTTTTTGCCTAACTCGGCTTCCGGCTTAGCCTCGCTCTCTTCAGACTGAGAGACGTCCTTGTCAGCCGGTGCTAGTGATTGTGGCGTATTGTCAGGAATAAAGGTAGGAGGAGAATCTTGGTCTAGTAAATTGACAAAGTATTTGTTCAGTAACTCGGAATCACCTTCCTTGCTGTCACTCGGCTCTTCATCCTCCGAGTTTTCAGAGGGAGGAGGGGTGACAATCTTCCACCATTCGTCAGATTCCTGGGTAAAGAGCAGCAAAGTTAAAAGTTAGCACATATGTATCTGAAAAATTAACCGGTATAGAAGGGATTAGCCGGTTCTTACTGGTGGAGCCGGGTTTGAGCGAGTGAAGGGGTCGAGTCCGGAAATGCTCCTGATGACCACCACCTTCTCAGCCAGGAAGTTTTTCATGCCCTGGTTGATGTCAGCGGCCGGGTATGACTTCTCCGAGTATTGTAGAGAGTCGGTCAGACGGCCCGAGTATACGCAGAGGAGTTTTGGGCGGATACTATTGGGTTGGATCCTGCAGCTGATCCAGGTCTTGATCAAGTTTAACCCACAAAGACCGTGGGCCGCTAGGACAGCTAACTTATGACGGAGTGGTTGGATGTATTTTCTGTCGGCTTCTGAAGCAAAGGCGCTCAAATTATCGCTAAGGGCAAGGGTTTCAGTGGAAAAACCCCGCAAAGGCTTTTCGCCACGTGTGGATGTGTCCTTGCAATAAAAGAAAGAATGTTGCCAGTGCTTCACGTGGGAGTGAAGACTGAGAGTCGGCATTAAGGATTTCTTGCGTCTTTGGATGGACACGCCCCCATAGACAAGGAGGGGTCCATCCGTGTTTTCACGGCAAGGCTTGCACTGGAAAAGCTCAAGTAACAAAGCAAGATTGGGGGCGATGCAAAGATAAGATTCATAGAGAACGATGAAGTGGCAGATGTTTAAAATCGAATTTGGGCCTATGCCGAAAACTTGGAGTTTGTAGTGATGGAGAACCTCGCGAAAGAAATGATGACCCGGGGGACAGAAACCCCGGGTCACGTGCTCAAGAAAAACGACAGCTTCACCTGATTCAGCGAAGGCCGGCTTTCCTCCTCGGGCGCTCTCCGGGAGATCTCCGACTGAGGGGGGAGGACCCCAGACTCGGCAAGCTCTTCTAATTTCTCGAGCGTGACGGTCAACTTAGCCCAGTTAGCCGAAATGGTTTGACCCGTCTTTTGCTTCAAAGCCGGGGTCTTGCCCTTGGACTTAGGAGCGGCCTTGGGTGACATTGAAATGGATCTAGAGGAAGCCAAAAATCAAAAACAAAGCAAGGAAAAAATTAAGAACGCGAAGAACACGAACTCAAGATCTAAAAGTGAAAACCTAGATCTAGAAAAGCTTACCGGAAGGCGGCGGCGGAGTGAAGCCCGCTGAGCGCGGCGCGGCGGCGTGAAACGGCAGGCCGGTTCTTGAGGGTGACGGCGGCGTTCGTACGGACCGGCGTTCGAGCTTCGAGCTTGAGGCTTGGGCTCCAATGGCGCGGCGAGATCTTGAAGATGAAGCCCGGTGAGCACAGTGGTGCGGAACGGCGGTGCGGAACGGCGGGCCGGCTCTCGTGGTCGATGGCGTGCGCTCGGAGTCCGGCTTCTCAAGTTTTGAGCTTGGGCCTTGGGCTCCAATGGCGCGCTTAGAGGAAGAAGAAGAAGAGGAGTGCGGTGGCGTTTGTGATTAGGGTTTCCCCAGGCTCTATATTTATAGGCACGGTGGAAACCCTAGAATGCCAAACGGTAAAATGGAGAAATTTGCGGAAACATATATCCGACCCGTTGATTACGGGAATAGGATCTTGGGAGTTATCGTTAGGCAGCCGAGTTACAGATGACCGCCAAAAGAGTCGGACTCAAAATTGTTACTCGGACTAGCTTGTGAAGAGTATGAGAGTCGGGTTATGAAATGTACGTTGTGGAGAGTTGATCCAAGAGATGATATTCGGCTTAGCATGATAATGAGGTTATTATATGGACCGCCGAATGAGCCGTCCGGGCTATAGTTAAAGCAATCTAACCCGTAACATTACATATGTAAATGTTTGTTGTTTTGCAGGGAATAGTATACGCTTCATGGTTGGCTCAAAAGTTTGAAACTACGAGGAAACCGTGCCAACCAAGATGCCCAAACTATTCTGGGGACTACTGTTGGGGGGATGATAACCCGGCAGGCCCATGCATGGGGACGAGACCCGGCCGGAGGGAATCTACACGAGACCTTGCACTGAGATGTTGGGCCGGGTGTTATTGATAGGCCAGTGATTGTATTGGTAACCCGACCCAAGGAAAGAGAAGTTCTAGAAGACCTAAAAGGCGGTGTAAACCCTGGGTCTAAGGCTTGGGGGTCACGGGAAGTAATTTAGGGTTATCTATAGACCTCGAATAGGACTCCAGATGCATCTTGTAAAGGAAAGCCAGGAAACCGGGTATTATATATAAACCGGATTCCAGGGCATAGAGGGAGACCGAGAGAGAACGGAAGGATTCGAGTGTTCTAGTTATACGTGAGCAAGTCTTTTGTAACCCTAGATTGGAGTCTCGGCGACATTGCAGCCCGAGCCTCTAGATCGCCAATTAGTATGATTCCAGTTCTTGTTCATCCTGAGCAAAACCCTCTCCCAAACACCAGAGCCGAAATACCCCCAACATAAGTTACCTCCGATAACATCTGCTGTGACTTTCCCACGACAAACCCGGCAGGACCATGCAGAGGAACAAAGACTCGGCTGGAGGAAGTTTACGCGAGACCTTGTAATACGATAATGGGCCGAGTGCCACTGATGGGCCGGCAGTCGTATTGGAAACTCGGCTTCTGGAAAGGGAGGTTCTAGAAGGCCCGAAAGGCGGTGCAAACCATGGAGTCTAAGACTTGGAGGGCACGGAAAGTAATTAGGGTTGCGTGTAGACCCCGAGTAGGGATCTAGATGTATCTTGTAAGGAAAGCCAAGAAACCGAGTGTTATATAAACCGGCCCTTATGGCGTAGAGAAGGGGATTCGAGTTATTCTAGATATACGAGAGCAAGTATTTGTAACCCTAGATTGGAGTCTCGGCGATATTGCAGCCCGAGCTTCTAGATCGCCAATCAGTATGATCCTAGCTGGAAGTAAGCTATCATCTCCAATGGAGGGACTAAACCAGGAAAAATATTGTGTCCGATCTGAGCTAAACCCTCTCCCAAACACCAGAGTCGATTTACCCCAACCTAAGTAATCTCCGGTAACATCTGCCGTGACTTTCCCACGATAGTGATCCTCTGCATCGTACAGTTAAAGTTAGTATATATATCAGCATATACATGTCAACATATAATTAACTTCGCAGATAGCTAGGCTACATGTAACTAGGCTCATTGATAATCATCTTCTCTTTATTATTGGAGCCAAATATGGTAGCCCGGCCTGAAGAATTCATGGTCCTCTGCAGTCGTTTTTCGTGTTATATGCAGAAACTCCATGTGGACTGGTGCTTGTATAATTAGAACAAAGTACAAGAGGGACGTGATGAACTAATATGAATCATCGAAAATTCATCAATGGAGCAATTTGAAGGGTGAAAAAAATTATATAACTTATGTCACACATAAGCCATGTGAACCACATAGGCCTTGTTGTCTACACTCTATACTACAATATCAAACTTTTTTCTTATACTCCAGAGACAGTAATAGAAAACCGTGTGTATGCACAACATGACTTCTAGTGCATTGCTTCTATATGTTTCTTTTTTCTTGCAATTAGCTAGCGAGGTGCATATAATTAACTCACGTACCGTCTAATGGTAGTATCACATATGAATAGTTAGTAAGAAAAATGAGATTCCTCTGTTCTCAAATCTGCACGGACATTGAATGTTGAGGCATATTGCGCAACGAGGCTTACAAAGAAGGATAGACTTGGTGAAAAAAAATGAAATATCAATGAGAGACACCCAGAAATGTAGTGCATATATACCCGAATAAAATACTTATCATTTCTCGGTGATGGAGGGGGAGTGCTGGACCAAGGTAAAGATTGGTTAGGGATAGTGTGGCGTTCGGATGGGTGGACATCGGACAATTTTCATGCCGGGGGGGGGGGGGGACGGGGACGTGGGCGCTCAGATAGAGTTTCATCGTTGAAGCAACGATTTGTCGTCCGCCCGACCAGCCTAGGATGGCGCGCTGTGGACATGTGCCGCACTTGGGCGGCGGAGCGACATAACGTACTTGCTGGTGCGTCGTTGGGCGGCGCTGGATTGAAAACTCGAAAGGTGTGAGTGCCAAATTAGAGTGACTACCAAATTCAATTGAGTGTGTGTGTGTGGGGGGGGGGGGGGGGGGGGGGAACAAATCCGTGAAGCCTATTTCGAGAACAAACCCATCAACCAAATATCCCAGCCAAAATAAAATTGTTGGAACATCCGGGTATTTATGTGGACCTTCCATGCATGTGTGCACGAACTAGCGATAGATAGTCATGGGCATCTCCAATTTCATTCAAGTAATCAAATAGCAAATGGGCAAAAAGAAATTACGAAGATAACAAAATAAATCGGAAACAATCAAATGGAAATTAAACTTGATTATGAGTAGGCATGGACACATTACACATATCTCGAGCACAGGCATGACCAATAAACTTAAACAAAGACTAATTTTATTAGTCCCCACGTTTTACATTCGAACAGGATTAATCGAGGATGATGACGGAGTTGCATGTCTTGGAGCCCTCGGGCTCGGGCTTCTGAACTGCTTGGCAGGAGGGTTCCGCTGCATTCACCACGTCTGCGGTGGCTTGGGCCCAAAGGGGGTGTCGCACCAACGTGCTCCACCGCCCGACGCTCTGCCGCAGCGGGAAGAGCGGCATTTGGCTTCATGTTCACACTTGAACAGTCGGTCCCAGTACGACGCATCAGTGGCATAATTGGGGGATTTCCATATCGCTAAAGGCAGTCTCTCTCTATGTTTGGCAACCTCGTTTATGCGAGCGCTGTCACTAGGATGCGGCGGCACAGGGACACCGTATAGGTCGAGGTGCCAGCCTGATGGCAGGTAGCAGCCCGGCGGCGCGGTGAGACTAGAAATAACCAGCTCGAACGCCCTCGCCGTCTTCACGCGCATCCGGGCAGATGCGCTACTGCCTGACGACCCCGCATTCTGCCTCGGTGCCGTATCGTCGCGGCCGCCCGGGTCTTCTACGTAAGGAGAGGGTGGGTGTGAACGGAGGCGATAGGTACTGACCTACACTGTGGTCGGAGATGGGTGTTGGTTGGTAGTCCGTAGATGGTATGCGGTGGTGCGGCATCTCGGTCCGGGATGGGGATACATAGGTAGTGTGCGGCAGCTCGGTCCGGGCAGGGGTGAAATAATTGGATTGCTCCGACTAAATTCGATATCCGTATATGACATGTCTTTCACTAACACATGTCCGATAACATGTGGTGCCGGGGGGTGCGCAAGCTCTACCGATCATCCACGCGGTTGAGCTGAGCCAAATCCAGTATTGTTTGGGTCATGCGCTTTGGAAGGTCCGGATATTGTTGCGAATGTCCGAGTTATATGTTAGTACTAACGATAAATAAAGAAAATGTAAAACTTGTTGAAAACACAATTTTCATTGGCATGAAATCCTAATTTGGGTGTATATATTTAATTTAAACTGTACATGCCAATTTAAGTTCAGAATGGTAGGTCATTCACAAATAGGGGCTATCTAGAGGAAAGTCTTTGGAAATAGAGTGGAAAACCTCGCTCTGGGTAATGATCGAAACCAATTGTCGTGACAAAATTTCGTATTTTTGAATTCATGTTGTCGGCATGCATTGTATTATCATTAAGACTAAACAAATATGCTTTAAAAACTTTTTATCTTCATTACAAATAAGATTAATGATACATATCGTATATTTAATATGGAAATAATATAGAAATGTGATATATACTTGCCAATAATCAAGATCACAAGGCATATGGTATCGTTTCTACAGTATGTAAGCTAGTGTTCCATTGTACGTCAGTGCCCGCATCGTCGTGGTCGTGCCGCGACTGCTACGTAAGGCGAGGGAGGGTGTGGACAGAGGCGATATGTACTACACTGTGGCCGGAGATGGGTGTTGGTTGGTAGTCCATAGATAGTATGCGGTGGTGCACCATCTCGGTCCGGGATGGGGATAAATAGGTAGTGTGCGGCAGCTCGGTCCGGGCAGGGGTGAAATAATTGAATTGCTAAGGATAAATTTGATTTTCGTATGTGGCATGTCTTTCACTAATACATGTCCTATGACATGTGGGGCGAGGGGTGCGCGAGCCTTACCGGTCATCTACGCGGTTGGGTCGAGTCAAATCCAGGATTGTTTGGGTCGTGTGCTTTGGAAGGTCCGAAAATTGTTGGGAATGTTCAAATTATATGTTAGTACTAACGATAAATAAATAAAATATAAAACTTGTCGAAAACTCAATTTTTATTGGCATGACATCCTAATTTGGGTGTATATAGTTAAGTTAAATTTTACATGCCAATTTAAGTTCAAAATGGTAGGCTATTCACAAATAGGGGCTATCTAACAGAAAGTCTCTAGAATAGAGTGGAAGACGGTAATGATCGAAACCAATTGCCGTGACGAAATTTCATATTTTTGAATTCATCTTGTTGACATGAATTGGATTATCATTAAGAATAAACAAATGCGATTTAAAAAAAATCTCTTCATTACAAATAAGATTGATGATACATATCGTATACTTAATAAGGAAAAATACAGAAATGTAATATATACTTGCCAATAATCAAGATCACAAGGCATATGATATCATTTCTACCGTATGTAAATTGGTGTTCAATTGTACGTACAACCCAATACGATTATCACGAATCGTACTCACATACTTGATTCTTAATTATGAAAGTTCAATTAAAAATGGTATGTCATTATTTGGAGGGTCCGAATCTGCTTGATATCATATTATAACATTGCTAAAAGTGGGTTCGTTGAGGTCATGCTTTTAAATCTTGATCCCACTATTTTGGAGCTTGATATGAGTTATGTGCTTTTAGACCATGGTAAACATGTTTGTATGATAATTATGTGCATGACTTTGCTCATGATGCTATTAAAAATTATTATATATGAGAGAGAAAATATAGTTGTAGGAATTTTCTTGTTATTAAAACACCTCTCTTTATGTTAAAAGTTCTGAAGTATTTTTTGTTGTCCTTGCAGCTTCCGCAACTTGGGGAAGACATGTGCACGACATGGCCGGAGAGATGGCGGAAACTTGGTCATGTGTGTCATTTACTCTTTTTTTTAAATGGGGAACTCCCTACCTCTGCATCGAGCGATGCACACAAATGTACGGGGCGGAGTATGTTATTCGACTGTCCAATTTCTTTTGAAACAAAAATACAAACGAACCGGCAATTTACAATTGAAATTCTAATAAAACGTTACAAAATTGGACGAAACTAAACAAACTTAAACATAATTTAAACTAAACGACCCCTATCACCAGATCTAGCTCATGATGGGTGGTCGACCGTCGTCTTCGGATGTGACGGTGGCTGCGGCCTGGAGGAACTTGTCCTCTGGTTCGCCATTGTTGCCGCCGTTGGTGAGCTATCAACGAAAGAAGGAAAACTCCAAACTCGCTTGCCTGCCGATCAACCGCGTCTCCCGCCACACATCTTCCCCGTTCTTTTCTTTGTTTTGCTGGCTGCCAATTAGAAGAGGCGGCTCGGGCTCCTCCTCCACTTCCACCTCATCATCCGACGAGAGCCACTTGGAGGGAGGTGATGACATGCCGCTCGGGAGGAAGAAATTGTTGAGGCGCGCATCGTACTACGCTTCCAGTACATCGTCCTAATACGGCGACGACATTCTGTAGCGGGGCTCGGCGAGAAGCGCCCATGACAGCATCGATCTCTCCCACCTGATGAAGTTAAGACGCGCCTGGCCGGTGAGCGGCGGCGCCACCGGTACCTTCACTTCACTATGTTGGTAAGCCAACCTTCCGACAGGGACAACCTTCTGGAACGGGGATGTTGTGGCGCAGGTGCTGCTGCGCCTCCTCGACCGTCAGCAGTGGAGCTGGAGGTGCCTCCTGCTCCACCTGAATCTCGCGGTGCTCCATGGCTCTGCGGCGACGACGTTCATGGCGACGTGCACAAAACCACGCCACCGAGCTGCAGAGAAGAGATTTTTCTATCTGCTCCTTCGGGGTCGCCTTGTGGCCAGGCATTAGCTGTGTGTGCTGTGATTGTGGAACTGCGATGGCGTGTGAAAGCTTGGAGGAGAGGAGAGCGAGGTGAGTGTGTGTAGAGAGGGGAGGCGTGCACGCTGCAGTTTTAAATCCGACAGGAGAAGCGGTGGTAGTTGGATGGCGCCCATTGATGCCCAACACCGGCTTCCCTGGCAAAGTCGCATCCGTCAGCCCCCACCAGGGGAGCCGTTGCGGGCACGCCAACTCTTCTGTGCCTTGGAGACGATGCTAGATTGGGCCCTATCAACGGCTATTTTCCTTCTTTTTTAATAAATATATAGCGGTGGCACAAGCGATTTTTCATTCAAATTATATAAAAATTTATAAACTTTAAAAAAGTTTAAAAAATGACAACATAATGTAAACTAAAGTCGTCGTCTACGGCTGTCGCTGGAGGTGGTGGTGGCCGCTACTCCTCGTCGGAATCGGAAGGGGACGACTCCTCTTCCTGGCGATTCTTCGCAATGGACTCCTCCACCTTGCGATGCTCCTTCATGATGGTACCGTCGTCGTGCTCGGTCCCTCGGCCTCGAGCACGGCCTGTATGGCCTTATCGGCCTCCTCCTGCTCGGCCTTGTGCTCACCCAACTCCTACAACTCGAGACGCGGCGACTCATTCTCCAGCGTCGCCGTCGACGCGTCCTCGTAGAACTCAAGATTAACCTATTCTCCGGGCGACTCATCCTTCCCCACCTCTTTATCCTCCGGTCACGCGTGCTCTGTGCGGCGGCGGCGCGCGGGTGGGGACGAGTTCCCGAAATCCAACCACGGGGAAGAGTGTCCGGAAGTCGCCGCGGGCGGCGAGACCTTGTACTGAGGCACGCATGATAGCCGAGCGGTTTTATTTTTCCGAACCATTTTGCGTCGACTGGATCTAGGAAATGGCGGTGCTCTGTTCACTGGGACTACACTAGGCGAGACAGAAGGTGAGAAGGCTGCAATCGCGTGCGAACGACAGCGTTGGAAGAAGTTAATAAGATTATATGAGTATGTAGTACGAGGCGGTTAATCTTCTTCAACGAAAAGGCGGGCAGTTAATAAAATAAACCGACACGTCTCTCAAATAATATTCGCGTCCTTACAAAAAAATTTGAGCCCTTTTACATAAAAAAAATCCAAACATCATATTTAAGTTTCAGAATAATATTATAAAAATCTTGTACGAGGATGATACATTTTACCAACATATATACAAAATTTCAAACTACATGTCTAAAATAATTGAAATATATATAGATGCATGCATGTATCTTATGCCTACTGAATGTCCTCCTACGTCTTCTTCTTTTTTGAGGACGAAACCTCATCGTCTTTGCAACGGCGCTTGGCGCCGAACTTGGGCCCGTCCGCCTCGTCGTCTCCATCGTGTCCCTCGTCGTGTTGCGATGGCTGATACGTCCATTTTGCATCACTATTTTATATCGTAATTTACTGTTATTCATCGGTATATTTCATATTTACAGGTGATACTTATATCATTTCATCTATTTTGCATGTTTTAAAATTATTGGAGAAACAATTCATCGGGACCAGAAATCTGCTGGAAAAAGCACCGTCAAGATACCCTATTTCTGAAGACTAGAAGAAGAAGGGGGACATTGGAGAAGTCTTAAGTTGCCAGATGACGGAGCTAGCCAGAGGGGGGCCACCAGGGTCCCACACCACCTGGTGTCCGCGCCCCCCTTGGTCGCTCCGCCACGTGGTGTGGCCACCCTGGCCCAACACTGGCAGCCCCCTCTCGCGTACTTCATCCCCAGGGAACCCTAAGACCTAGAGAACCATCGAGGAAATATTCCGCCGCCTCCTCAGGGCGGAAAACAACAAAGAGAGAAAATCTCCGGCAAGGAGAAATGCCGGGGGAATTCCTCACCAGAGAGGGGAAATCATCGCCATCGTCACCGCCATCACTCCTGGCATCGTGAAGATCATCATTTTCATCGTCATCACCACCAACACCACCATCCTCACCATTCACCTCCATCCCACTGTAACAATTAGGGTTATATCGTTGTTCTTCACTAGATCTCTCTCCCGGTATGGATTACTTGTTTTGTAGTTGATTCTTACGAGATTTATCGGTGTTTGCACTTTATGACCAGATTGTTATTCGTCATTATATCACCTCTAATATAATAATCACTTATACTGTGCAATCAAAGGGGCGGAAAGAAAACATGCACAAGTAAAACTAGTGATGTAGTATAGTCCTCCTTCATCTCCAACGGATCCTGCGTTGACGGTGCCATGTCGAGGTTCACGACAAGTCCAATCCTTCTCCTTTCCCATCATCACCATGATCGGGTTTAGGATGGTTCTGTAGCTACAAAACAGTGTTAGGTAAGCATCTCAAAATTATAAACTTCGAGACTATACCATATCACGTTTCCTGTAAAACAGAGTTAGACGTCCCTAACATTTGTTTTGCATCTTTTAGCATTCTTGAAGGATCGGCCAAACGAACCGTTAAGTAACCTACGCTTCCATAAGGTATGATTATTCACATTGCTAGATTGAAGCTGCGGTGTGATTGAAACACAAACATTACAAAAAAAGTCTAGAGCCTCAATCTAAACTTATTCATAACCATGACCCCCCGTGTGGATCCAATCCACATGCCCCTTCCACAATGCTTTTTTTGAGACCAACTATAAAGAGACCCAAAGATACCGAAGCACATCTTTGGATCAAGCAAGATATGCCAGGGGAACTCGAGCGTTCTAGGATTGCCAGAAGTTTGTAAAAATCTCGATATGCCATCGGAAACAAAACAACAAAGCTTATTGGGAAGCAATTATAGACAATCTCAATGTTGGAGAACTTTCCAATGTAAACAACAAAGCTTATTGGGAAGCAATTATAAATAATCTCAATGTTGGAGAACTTTCCAATGTATTTTCACAAACTTATGCAGTGCCCGCACACTTCGGTGCTCTAGATAAAATCTTGTACGCTCTGCTATGCAGATACAAGTGAATATAAATTCCAAGATCTAGTTTCGAGATCATGTACCAAACACATTTGAAGCGGAAGAGGTGTTGATGACGGTGTCAACGAAGCATGTAGAAGATCCTCAGGCACAAGCCTGTGGGTGAGAATTTTGCCGACTAATCGTATCCAGCACCTTGTTCCAGTAGAATTAGGGTCTCATGTGTTACTCCTCTGAGAGTATGCACAAATACGTTAGGGAAATTCTGCAGTGCTTCTCTGTCCTGGACTTGGCGTTGAAGGTGGAGTTCTCAACACATGAGAGAGAGAGTAATCAGAATCTAGGTCAAATTGGGAGAGCATCACCTCAGCCTAATTAGAAGAAGCTCTAATTCTATTAGTGAAAGCTCTAATACAATTAGAGGAAGCTCTAATCCACTTAGAGGATACTCTAATCTTGATTAGAAGATCTCTAAACCAGTTAGAAGGGCTCTAATTAGTCTTTCTAATTATTATAGAGGTTCTAATACTATTATAAGTGCTCAAATTAGAAGCTATAATTAGTTCTTCTAATTATTAGAGATATCTCTAATCAATTAGAAGTGCTCTAATTTTAAGCCCTAATTAGTCCTCTAATTCTTCTAGAGAAAGAGAGAGGCCAAAGGCTCCATTGTTATGTCTCCAAAGAGGAGGAGGGGTGGGGATTATATAGTGGGACAAGAAGGGCACCTGCCATAGGAGGGGGTCGGTTTCCCCCTCCTAGGATTGGCCGCACCACACCTCCTAGGAGGTTTCAGATTGACTCCAAGCGGAGTCCAATCCCACCTCCTTATATATATTTTTCTTTTTCTTTTTTCTTTTATTTTACCTCTCATTTATTTCTCAAATAAATTCAGGAAAAATACTATGGAAACTTTGTGAACTCTGTGAGACCATGGGCCCCTCCTGGCATTCCCTAAAATTAGGTTTTGCCCCGGGGAAATCTACCCCCCTCCGGGACTACTTCCATATAAGGAAAGTCCCCCGGAACTCTTACGGAACCCCGTTACCCTAATAGATAAAATCATCGATATTATCTAATGATGTCAGAAAAACATTTATAACAACATGGGATATCTCATACCCCCCGCATTTGTTCCGTAAGGCGTGCAACCTCTATTTCTCTTTCGTAATGTCTCGGGAATAAATTCTGGTAGTAATAGAAACTGTTTCTATCATTCTGGGACATCCCATGCCCTCTTTATAATTTATCTATGATATATAAAATATATCTATCACGTAAAAACAAAATTATGGTGATACTCCTAGTTGATCTGGACCTACCAATATACACAAAAATAAGCCCAAACTTAAGTGTGTTTCCCCTATAGGTTCGATAGTGTGTGGACATGAACCGGAAACTCTTTCCTTTTCAATAATCAGTAGCAGGGCTGTGGAAACCCATATTGACTCCCACGTACTAAGCGAATGAACTATTGAACTTGTTGGTTATTATAAAAATCTCCCAATACTAGTGATACCGAATTTACCCGAGACTATTGATTTCGGTATTGCATGTGAAACAATCCCTTGTTCACAAATACCTTTGCCTCGTCTTATTATCCGGTAAGTTTCCTCTTTATCTTTATCGTATTACGATATCCCACATGATGTATCATCATCATGCATTGTTTGCATACTTATGGATATCAAGAATACCGAGTGCGCCCAGATATGCATCTCTCTTTTTACACAGGAGTAATTCCCATCTCAGAACATCGAGAAAACATACTCCTTTAGAATTACAACGTAACTACCTATATGTTCACTCAGTTTACGGTGTGACTCTTAATAGCACCAAAGTAAAGCCTCCAGAATATATTATCAGGATAACCTCATAGTCAAAGGATGCATTATGATATAACCGTAATGTAACATGATTCTAAGGACAAATATGTCATAGTGGAATCTCTTAGCATATCAATCTACTTAAGGAATACCCAGCCATATTGTTCCCTTCCAACAATATGCTATTCATTTTATGTTGACAAAAACAATGTCCATGACCAGGAAAACATAGTCATCATACATCCAATGAATTAGTCGTAAAAGGCAAGACTAGGGATTGTTTTCTGTGTTCATATTACTACACATGAGCATGCGTTTTCCTATGATTCTTATATTCAGAAACCACGTCACTTATAGCATAGTAATATGAATCATAATTATGTGATAGATGTATAAATATTATTGCCTTTTGGGCATACATACAACACTATCTATTTTGCATTTTGTCAAATTCATCAATGCTTTTTTATTTGACAAGTGCCATATTTTGTAGATGATGGATGATTTGTTGATGTATTCTTAAATATATGAGAAGAGGTCCTTCACTTTGATGCAATGTTGGGACAAGCTTCAAAATTGTCCAACGTGCACACCACTTCGGCTCAACATGGAAAGGAAGAAAGACATTGACATAGATGAGACCTAGCTGCCCGGGGGCGGTGCACTCCCTCGGCCAACGGGGAACAAGAAAGCCAAGGCAGAAAAGAAGGCGCCAACATCTTCGTCCTTCCTCCAAGACTCGTTTTTCCTAGTACATGAAGGAGGTGGCTGATTCTGCGACTCTCAAATAGCATATGCACGAGGAGTACAAATCAAAGTGGAGCATCTTTTTGGCAAGCAAGACCTAAAGATAAAGGTGATGCAGGAAGACCGGGACTTCGAAATCCTGTCTACGGAGACGACAAACATGACGCCGAATCAACAAGGATTCTTTGCCGAGGAGTTCACGTGCATCATGAAGGAGAGGAGACAACGTGTCGCGGATGGCGACAAAAATGAGTGATTGCCACGTTCTTTGATGGCTTGCGTATTTTGGGTGTACGGGACTTGCTGTTGGCCGAGCCTTTGTTGTCCGAGTTTGGTTGCCGGCCTTGTTTTTGGCTGAGTTTTTGGGCAAATTTCGCATTTTTTACTTGCATTTGGGGCGCCCTTGGTGTGGGAAGCACCTCTAATGTGCCAGACAAGCGTCCGACACTACCCAAAGCAGACGGGAGTTGGGTGCGTCGGAAAGAAGTTTGGGACACCAACGCCCGCTGGTGTTCGGCCATTTTCCTCTTTGCCAATGGGCTTAGACGATGAGGAGTTGGTCGCCAAACTGCTGGCGAAGGAGGCGGACATTGGTGTCAACGATGAGGAACACCTGCCTATGCTCGCCTCGCTGGCCAGGCTGCTCGTGGAGAATGCGAATCCGCGTCGAGGTGGCTCGGCTCCTGGACGGCGAAAGAGCAAGGCAAGGCAACAGGCGGAGGGCTACTGCATTCTGTACGCCGACTACTCGCGAGATGGTGCTCCGGCGCCTATTCAGGACGAACCAGAACCTCTTTCTCAAAATTATGCATGAACTCTGGGAGTACGACGGCTACTTTGTATGCAAGAGGGATTGCACCGGGTGTGTTGGATTTTCCTCACTCCAGAAGTGCACAGTGGCTATGTGGATGCTTGCATATGGATCTCCCGGTGATTCGCAAGATGTCTACTTGCGAATGGCCGAGTCCACCACCATTCAGTGGTTGTACAAGTTCTGCAATGCAGTGGTGGAGGTGTTTGGACCAAAGTAACGCGGAAACCCAATGTTGAAGACACTACTCGGATCCTAGCAGAGAATGAAGCAAGAGGATTCCCCGGTATGCTTGGAAGCATAGACTGTTTGCATTGGAGCTGGAAGAACCATCCTTTTGGTTGGTAGGGAATGTACAAAGGTGCCAAACGATCTTGAAGTGTGGTACTCGAGGCAGCCGCAACACAAGATCTCCACATTTGACACTGCTTTTTTGGAATGCAAGGAACTCACAATGATATCAACGTCCTATAGTGCTCTCATGGCTTTGGCAGGCTTGTTGAAGGCCATGCTCCTCCTGTGAACTTTGACGTCAACGGGCACCAGTATAACAAGGGGTACTATCTAGCAGATGACATCTATCCCAAGTGGGCAATATTTGTGAAGACCATCTCAAACCCCATACCTGGAGAAAAGACTTCTTGGTTTGCAACGTGCCATGAGGTTTGCGGGAAGGATGTAGAGCGAGAACTTGATGTGCTCCAATCTCGTTTTGGCATTGGCCGGTACCCAGCTCTAACCTGGTCGAAAGAAGATGTGGTCGGTGATGAATTCTTGCATGATCTTGCATAACATGATCATTGAGAGCGAGAAGAAGGATCCAGTGATTGACACTCAACCATATTTTAGAAAAGGGTCATCTTGCAATTGTTGATCACTAGGTGCCAGCAGCATGGACCGCCTTTCTCACTATGGATTCGCAGATACGCGACCCAACGACTGCAGGATGATCTAGTGGAGCACCTATTTGAGGCGCAAGGACAACGCATAATTTCGTATGTTTCAGTTTGTATTCAAAACTTGTTAAATTATGAACTTATTTTGTTGAATTATTTGTTTCGTATTGATTTATGTGATAAACTATGTTCGAGAATGTATGTGGTGTTGATTTTTGTGCTGAAATGTGCCTTTTCGTGCCGAATCAAGCCTAAACCTACCGAATTATGCCGAATCATGCCCAAACTGTCGAATTTATGCCATATCTTTCAAAATCCTTCGGCCGGTTGGGAGCGAGTAGAAACTGGTGCCTACCGGTCCGAAAAAGCCTCCGGCATCGCCGTAGCCCTACGATTTTTTGGCTGCAAAAACGGCCTTTGGGCGAAAGAGTGAAGATGCTCCAAAGGAAGAAATGAGGTACTGATTCTTGGGCCCGTGGGCGGGCCTTCGGTGGTGTTATTTGGCCCACCAAACCACGAACCCTAGGGCCGCCACCCAAGCCGAGGCCTATATAGGGACCACCGCCGCGTCCGCTATCCTGTTATTCTCCCTCACACTCGGTCACACACTCACACTCTTCTCTAATGGCGCCACGCAAAAGCCCCAAATCCCGGAAACCTTCGCCGAATTGGACCATGACCGAGTGGAGGCCACCCAACCCGTACGCTGCGTCGGAGGCCTACGCGCGGCGCGCCGGGGGGCGCGACCCGCACAGGCTTGACGGAGCCACGGAGCAGCTGCTGACGTACATCTTCACCGAGCTCCTCCCCCCCTTTCCCGCCGTCAAGGCCGCGCAGTTCACCTCGCTCCCCGCCACCGGCGGCGTCGACCGAATAAGCCTCCTCCCCGACGCGCTCCTGCACAACATCGTCTCCCGCCTCTTCGTCACGGAGGCCGCCCGCACCGCCGTCCTCGCCTCGCGGTGGCGCCGGGTCTGGCTCTCCACGCCCCTAGTCCTGAGCGACGCCTACATCAGCCCCAGCGGCGGCTCGCACCCCATCACCGACTCCGTCTCCTACATCCTCGAAGCGCACCCGGGGCCCTTCCGCTGCGTCCACCTCATCTCCAGCCGCATGGACGCGTGCCAGGCCCAGCTCGCGCGCTGGCTCGAGCTCCTCGCTACCAAGGGTGTCCAAGAGCTCGTCCTCCTCAATCGCCCGTTTCCGCTCCATGTGCCCCTTCCCGCCGCGCTCTTCAGCGTCACCACCGTCACCAGCCTCTTCATCGCCCTTTGGAAGTTCCCGGACGTGGCCAGGCTTCCGCGCGGCACCTCATTCCCTCATCTCCATAAGCTCGGCATCTGCAGCGTCGTCATGGAGAACGGCGACATCGAGGCTGTCGTCGCCAGGAGCCCCGTCCTCGAGGTCCTGAGCATCCAGGGAAGCAACATGAGGCTGCGCCTTCACCTCGTCAGCCAGAGCATCCGGTGCGTGCAAATCTGCGGCTCCGTTCTGGAGAGCATCACCCTGGTGAAGGCTCCCTGTCTCGACCGACTCATCCTGGAGGGACCTCGGGCTCGGGGCAACACCGGTGGCTTGTGCACCAGGGTCCTGATTGGTGATGCCCCCAAGCTCTACGCATTGGGAATCTTGGAGCCAGGATATCACATTCTAGAGACCCGAGACATCGTGGTACATCTTCTGTCTGAAGTGTATCCATTTATTCAATTAACAAAATGCCCAACTGGTGGAGGTTCATGACTAAATGTGTGATCTTTGTTTAATTGGGATTTGGGTTGCAGCCTGGGATAAAAGCAAGCCCAGCCACCATGGTCACGAGCGTCAAAACCCTTAGTTTGAATGTGCGTTTCGGAAACCGCAATGAGGTCAAGATGGTGCCCACCTTCCTCCGATATTTTCCCAATTTGGAGACACTGCATATTTTGGTATGTTTTCACCGATTGATGTTTTGCTACAGTCGTTCCAAATTCCTGCAAATATTTCATGGATTGTTTGTTGTAGCAGACTTTATTCGTTGCAGATAATATGTTCTGAATTTCTTACTGATAGATCTTTAAGTGTATTATCATTGACACTCTTTATCGTCCTAAATTCTGCTGCTGTGAAATGTTCATCATTTTTTTTCTAGCATGCAAACTAGTGTAAGTAGTATTTCCATCCGTTCAGTTAAGTTGATGATAACATCAGCTAGATGACTGGGTCCTTTTACGGTAGGGACCTGCAAATATGGGCCGTCCAGCTTAGGAGATCTAATGGCTTATATTGATCAATACTTGTTGAATAAAGGAGTAGCATATTTTCACCAAAGGGCAGATTCGGTACTTGAAAAAACGCCCATTTAATACACGAAAACTTCCTTATACTAGATTCCTTACCTTAACCTTCCTTATAATAGCTTCTTTATTTTATTTGTACCCTAGTTTCATGGTACAACGGTTGTACCGGTGCATTTGCTCACAAATTCAGATTAACACCTCACGAATGGTGGAGAAAAGAAAAAAATATACTTTCTTATCCGTAGGAAGAAAATTGTAAGCGGATTTCTAAATCTCGGTCGAGAGAGTATAAATTAAGAATCAATTGAATCTAAAAATTTGTTCACATACTAAATTTTGTTTGCTAGTTTGCAGAGTTAAAACGACGGTTCGTGGCCCTAAAACTTAGCAAATTCTTTGTCTCGATCAAGGATTACCAAAATTAAATTTTAAAATAGGTAAAAACTTCATCACGGTGGGGAACACTTGATACCATGCGCTCTATATAATAGATGTGCTAATGAGAACGTTGCGACACTGATGCATTAATTATTCGATCGATTTTAATAATTTTCATATTTATAAAGTCGCCCCATCAAATTTTTGGTAATTTATTAATATTTAGATAAATTTATATTTTTTATTGGTTCTTCTCTCTTATGCTAGCCGTAGATTATGAAATCTGAAGTCGTGCTTTTTTTTTGTGTGTGTGGAGGTCGAGATGGAAAATGCGCAACCAACCGCTAGAACATTTTTTTAAAAGAACTAGTTCATATATTCTTGATGATTCAAAGCCCACAAATACCACCGAAGGACCTTCAAAACCCAGAACCCTGGTGTGGGTTTTAACTTGGATGGCGGAATTGAGATGAAACTCTCGTCCCTCCCCGGGGTCAACTTCAAACGGTGGAAGAATTTTGGAGTCATTCTATTCTCTCGAGGATTAATCGTTGGAGTTGTGCTTTCAAATAGAGTGGCAGGCGAAATTAGGTGATGATTTTTGCGACGAGATCTGCATCGGCTAAGTAAGGGCGCAACCTCGGTGTCTGTGTGGTTTTTTGAGCAGCGAATCTTTTCGTGGGTATTGGGTTTGGTCGCTTCCGTGGCATACCCGTCGACAAGTTCGGTGTGACGTCTCTGGGACTGCGTGCGTGTGTTATTCAGGTTTTAGCTAGAGCGAATCCTTGGTTTCCAAAAAAAATTCACAAAACATTTACAACATGTATGCTGGAAGTGACCGAAAAGCGTAACCGGAAGCAAATGATATAGTGGTATATACTTCATATGTTATAGTGAATAGTAATATGTTTCCTTTTTTCTTTTCTTACACCATTTATTTACTCCGTGAAACCAACAAGTGGAATAATAAAATATAGTATGGGACTCAATCAAGCCAAATGCATGGTAAGTATCGGTGATATACCAAATCCTGAGGGCATCCACGTAGTAGTGAATCAAATCCTTACCATAATTTACGCAATGAGTGGTCTAAAATGCCCCTACAATAAACGGCTCATATAACTTAATACTACTAGGCTATAGGACTAGTAAATTGTACCGTAAAAGACCCCACATGACTAGGAATACTTGGTCTTGCCATGGGTGATCAGATATAGCTTTACACGCTAAGCATTGTCATTTGTTTTTGACATCAGGTTTTATTTTCAAACATAAACTAGAGTACAGTATTATCTTTAGTTCTTGGGGCTGCGTAGTCATCTGTTTCTGTTTATATTTTTCGTGTCTCTTCGGGCACCGAGTTTACCGTGATATTATCTTGATTCCTAACGCTTTTCTTCTTTACAGCTTGTATGCCCAGACTTTGTTTTTGTTGTAGTGTTTCTCATGGTGTTCATACAGCATATTAGTTGGCAGTATTGATGCGGTGGATAATGTGACTTGTACCGGGCATGCAGTTCTAATTTCAGATAGCTGCACATAAATAACTAGCACATTGCTACTTAAAGTTGCACATAGTTTCAGAGAGTTGCACATACTATAATACCATATTGATGGTACTAAACAAATTGCATCATATATTCATATCAGATACTTCTATGTGGTTAGTTATTACAAGGTACGTGCCATGAATCACACTTGGAATTTTTCTCAAAGAACATGTGTATGGGAAAAGGTACACGTGGTTAAGACCTCAATTTTAGTTGTGTGTGCGATTTCTTCAAGTCTGTCTCGATTTATTACTGTCATTAGACAATGTTTCAGTGGCGATGCAACAGTACTAGATTTAGATCTTCAGCAGTACAGTGTAAAGTGGTACATGTGAATGATAAGCGTGAATATGTGTGCACCATACACCACTCCACTTCTTGTTTTTTTCTTCCACACTAGCAAAAGTGCCCGTGCGTTGCTACGGGATAAATTCTATTACTTTGACGACAAATCTGCACGGCCCTAGCCATATTGTCAAGATTTCAGCTTCGAAAGCTTATGCTTTTACCTCTTTATATTGGGGTCACATGCATACATATCCAAGAAGAAATCATCATGTCGAAGTAAGGTTGGTGCCAACTAAGAAACCCATAATGACTTGTGTTGCAGTAAGTTAATATGGAGTACGCATTGGTAAAAACTGTATTCATAGGCCACTAATATTTTAATCACTTTATAAGCTATAGCAAAGTGCCCGTGCGTTGCAACGGGTCTAAAAAAAAGTGTAATTAAAAATTTGAAAATATAGTAACGTATCTTATACCACACAAACATCTGATTTTTTTTCAACCTAACCATGGTTGTATAGAACTATGAAGTGTTCCAAGTTTAACCTAGTTTTACTCCTTTAAATAGAAATGAGCATAATCAGAATGCAAGTTACAATTAAGATAAGATAAGAGATCATGAGCTAAAATAAAATTATGGAAGTACCTAGATATGGAGAGCATAGACTTTTGCGTGAATTGCTAATCAAATACTTCGAACCATTGGAATCTAGCATCACAGTGGAACCAAATTTAAGGAATCAATCTGGGGATGAGAAGGATCTTACATTCCACTTGGTTAAGGACCGCCTTGTTCAGAGCAACCTACTTCTTGAGCAGCGTCACCCGGCCCATGTCTTCATCTGCAATGAAGAGCGAAACATGATGGATCCGCGAACTATGTCGCAGCCGTGCTCCCAGGCTGTCCGTGTGTGCAACAGATGGAACCGTTCCTTGTCCATGGCCTCAGACACGAGGACCGGCACGGGGTCGGTAGGATGTGGCAGCCGGACTGCCGGATGGTGAACATACACCAACATCAACATTGTTGGGGCCCCACTTACGCCATGTAGCCCATTGTATGCTCCCTCTGGTCCTCCCACCCAGACCACACCATGCTCGCAGCCGTCACGCTCGGCGTGTTCACGTCCAAGCATCACCACTCTCGCGACGACAAGCATGACACCCACGGTGCGCCGCACCGTGGCCTCGTCCACGCCCGGCACCGCGCATAGGAACTGCAGGTACACGTGGAGTCAATGGCCTCTGGTCGTGGATTATGCCAGATTTTGGGTAGTTCTTATCGTGGATCAGGTCTTGCTCGACGGACGTGGTGTTGTTGGCCGAGGATATCCCAGGCGGCGACGTATATGTTACAACACTCGGGGGATGTTGCGCATATTGCGGCGGCGAGGTGGGATGCCGTTGTCGAAGTAATTGTGCTCAATCATGTGGTGGATGCAAAATAGGACTCGCATTGTACTCTTTTTTCTATATGTTCAGCTAGCTCACGTTGCAAAAAAGGAGTCGGACTCCTTTTCTATACACGTTTAGCCAGCTCTTTCCAAAACGTTAATACCTGCCGAGTACTTACGTATCCAGAGGAAGACATGCCCAACTATTAAGAAAAGCGGACGGACGGACACGGCGTACTACGCCGTGGGTAAATCCATACAGTCGGAAAGAATACCGTTTCTGGGCCGACCCCGATATGAGCTAAACTATGGTGCGATAGGTCGTTGTCACCTGGAAGTGGCATGTTTTCTTAGCGATTCCTTGTTCGGAGGAGGACGTACAATGATCGGACACCACGACGTACCATCACGACAATAATAAGCTATATTATGGATAGATAGATAGGTGGCAGGGTGGGTAATTTATGTCTAACTTTAGGGGCAGATCCAATGACCTACCAAACCAAACCAAACCAAGGAAGCCTTAACGCCTTTATTATTAGGTATATAGATATAGATTACGAGGCTACTTAGCTGTTGGTATACTTCCTCAGCTAGTTTCACGCTTGGAAATGTTGATTTGCCACTTCAATAACTAATCGGATACAACATTTTTTATATAATGTACAATGGTTAATTTTTTTTGTACACAGCTAGAGCGTAGTGTTTAGTACTTTAGTGTTGAGCAATGCGTGTAATTTCTGAATGTCAGCTGCCAAAGAACTCTTATAACAATATAAAGTACTTAATACTGTTACCTTTTTTTTAGCATAATGCTGTTACCTCTTATAACCATTTTTTGAATGGGTAACGGCAACAAGCCAAAACTGACCAATGTATCTGAGCTAGTCCATAATTTGCTTGCATTCTTACCAATTTCTTCTAGACATAATTACGTGTTCGTCTTGCAGCAGATCCTTATTGCTTGTAGGTTGTTTCCCATTCCTTTGCATAGATCTGTGTAGTCAATGGTCCTCAGAGCTCTTGCTCTTTCTGGTTTATTGTGAAATGTTAAACCTGTATATCTATGATGGCTAGTCTACGTAATTTTTCCATGCAAAAGGTTGTGATAATAAGAGCTACATGAGTTCATGACTAGGCGTACTTAACCAATTATGTTATGCAACATCCTTGATAAATAAAAACCTAATGCAAATCCTCCCAATTATTTTTAGCTTGTCATATCTCCCACAAATCAGATTCAGCATTGGCTTGTCATATCTCAGACAAACCAGATCAAGCATTTATGTATGTAGGGCACACTGCACAGTATGCGTTTTCACGACATATGTTATGCACAAAATTTGTTGTACCTTCATCAGATTCTTTCCTGTATTAATTCCCGTTTTGTGTACCAGCATTATATATTCGACATCATTCATCATGGCTGAACTTTTTATTGATTTTTGTGCAGTCTGGAAAGTGTGATTTTGAAGCTGGAAGTGCCAGGCTCAACCGCAAGTTCTGGGAGTTGGCCAAACCCACTGAGAATATCAGGTCGTGCATTAAGGTTTTTTCTTTCCGTGAATTCCGCGGGGAGATATGTGAGGTTGCTTTCATGAAGTTCTTCTTCCAGAATGCGAGGGTCCTTAAGAATGCATCGATTAGTATGGCCAATCCGAGCTTCACACCATTTTGTATGGACGAGGCATTTTCTAAATTGTCGAAAGCGTCTGACAAATCCACCTGTGCCATGCTGCTTCTTGGGAGTAGAGGTCCTGAAGGATGCAGACCCTGGAGCTTTAAGAAGGGAGCTGATTACACTTTTGAGGACCCTTTCTGGGTGGTGCAGATGACATTCCCTAAAGGCAGAGTGTAAATCCTGCATTATCTATGGCATGGTAGAAGTTTTTTTTGGATGTCAACTACTCCCTTCGTTAAAAAATACATGACTTCCATTTGTCCAAATATTGATGTATGGGACGGAGGGAGTATGAAGCATGCCTGGAATCTGCGGCTTTCGTGGTATTGCATTGCAGACTTTGTGTTAAAGTCGTGGCCTGATGTCTGGTGCGAACCAGAAATGCTGCTGACTGATGGTTTGCTTGTGGTGTAGTGTAACTTGTGTTTAAAACTTACCTCGTCATATGGTTCGTACAGTATTTTCGTGGCCAGCTTCATGTGTTTTGAGGTCCATCGTACTGCATCGTGCTGTCATGGGTTTCATTCAGATTAATTATTAATCATCATCAGAGCACTCTATGGTCTTTAGGCACGCATGCACTTGATATTTGTTTTTGAGCGGCATGGTTTGATATGATTGAGGGTAGAGGCTTCATGATTTAAACACCAAGGCCTACACGTCTGAAAGAGCATGTTTGCATGTAATTTTAGACTACGGCAGTTCCCACAGGCATCATCTTCTTGAGTTGCATCCTTGCCTCTGCCGCTGACATAATAGAAGGAGATTTTGTTCCTTCCACAAAGTTACAATGCCATTTCTTTGATCTACAATCCATTACGCTTTTTTTAGAGCAATAATCCGTTACGCTTTAAGTTAGAGATGTCGTTCATGCTTCTCTCTTCTCATTCCGTTCATTTTTCGGAATTTAAAGACATGTTCTCTGTGCCCATCCTAGTTTGCATACGTGCACTACACACTTCAAAGCGAACCAGGGCGCCTCCAACCCTCCACGGCGCGATCGACGGGAACCACCGTAGATCTCTCCTCCGGCGGTCCCTCCAACCCTCGGCATGGCGGACTCGGACGCGGTGGACGATCTGGGGAAGGAGACAGAGAGCGGTAGCGCCATGGATGGCGGTTTTGCGGAGAAGTTCAAGAAGTTGACTCTGACAGAAAAGGAGAAGAGAGTCCTGATGATGGATGACATGGAGGATGAAGAAGGATCACAAATTGCAGTGGTGGGAAAGGTACTAGCATCATCAAAGTTCCATATCCAAACCATCAGCAGTGCTATGCGGCCTCAATTGGGGAACCCTAAGGGTCTGCGTTTTGATGCAATGGGTGACAATGTTTTTGTGGCTATCCTGGAAAAAGAACAAGATCTGTCGAGAAATCGTAGTAGAGTTCATAGACGGGGGTGTCATGAGACTACTGGTAGAGACGTGGGGGAACGTGGTAGTACGACAACCAGGAACACCAAATTTACCTAGGTTCGGTACGTCGCAACTAGGCGGCGTTCCTACTCCTACAACCTCACTAAATCAGGGCTGAAGCCTGAAATATGCAAAGTACAATGTGAGTAGGGTTTCGCTAACTCGACGAGGATCAACTTCTCGGCGAGTTGGCTTCTAGCTATTGTCTTCTATCTTTTATCTCCCGTCCGGTTTTATATAGATAGCCGGGTTAGCGCTTCCAGAAATGAAACCTAGAAGACTACGGAAAGTATATAACTTAGAAACCAGGAATCCGGCTTCTACTCCAAACCGCACCACTCTGGGCCGTGGTCCGGGTTCTTCTAGAATCCGGCTTCTGCGCGTCAGCTTACTGGGCCGCCTAATGGACTGTGATCAATTACCAACATGTCACCCTGGTAATCCGGCTCTTTAGGACAATGCCGGATATACCCCTAATCGGTATATATCCGACAATAGCCCCCAAGAAGGATTGAGACTTCATTCTGCCACCTTTAGTCAATTTGCATTCTTTTCGGAAAAATGTTGGCGCTTTGCCTCGATTCTTCTTTTTCCCAAATCATTCATAACGCGAAACTCGGGTCTTATCAGAATCCGGCCTTTTCTTCCACGAGCCTTCGCGGAGAAGAAACTTCATGACGTCAACGATGAAATCGTGCTGACATCACGAACGTTTGGGTTCAGTCAAAAACCCTGAAACGTATCTCTGGCAGATTCTCACGGGAAACAAGGAGATAGTCATTATCACCCCGTCCCCTCATTTCCCGGAATTTCCGGGCGAGACACGCGTCAAGGATCCAACGGCTAAAATAGCCGTTGTAACACATCTCAACGCATTTCCGGCTATAAATAGCCACCTTGGGCCCTCCGGATTTCCCTTCTGCTTCCTCTTCTCCCTCAAGCCCCTAGCGCCATAGCAACAGAACCCGAGCTCGAAACGAGTGCTTTCGTCTTCTCCGGAAGAACCATCGGAGGATCCGGATCGACGTCGCGCCGCCCGAAAATGGTTAACGGAGAATCGCCCCGCGCCATGGAAATAAGCTCCGCCGCCCTGGACATTGACAACATCATCAACGACCTCGACCCACAGGTGGACTCCCCCGGCCGCGCCGCCGCGGGCGCGCCGGAGGGAAACGCCGGCGATTTGGCCCGTGGGGATCTTCCTCCCACGACCGAAAGCTTGCCGTCGTCATCTGCCGCGCCTACTCCGCCTCTCGCCACCGAGCCTGCGGAAGAAAACACCACTCGCAGCGTGAGGAGCTCGCCGCCTCGGGCGCTGCCGGAGCCTAAGAAGACGAAGAGGAAAACTCCGGGAATTGGAGCCACTGCAATGTGGTTCCATCCCTTCTTTCGACAATGGAGAAGGAGGGACTCGTGCAGAAGGGTAAATGGCGGCATGAGGAGGACGACTCTGAGCCGTTGCCAAAAGCCGGAAAAAAGGTTCTCCTTACCTCTCACATCAATAGAGGTATGGGTTTCCCACCTTCCATCTTTTCCCTTCAAGTCCTCAACTACTACAACATCCAACCATACAATCTTCCTCCCAACTCTATTTTATATCTTGCCGGGTTCCAAGCCCTCTTTGAAGGGTATCTAGGGATAGATCCTAGGTTAGATTTCTGGCAGTATTGTTTCGGAGTGAAGCGCAACCCCTCTAAGGGCGCTCTCCCCAACTGCGGGACCATCTCCTTCACCTTGCATAGGTTTAGGGAAGATTGGTTTCCCAAAATAAAAACCTCGGAATCCGTCAAATTCTGTACGGGTTCCTTCTTTTATCATGAAGATGTCCCGTTTCCTGGAAAGAAGACGGGAATTCCACGATTCGTTAATTCCGCGGCCACTCCCCAAGATAATTGGGCAGTGGACACGGTTCAGACCATGTCGGACGACCTGATGAGGATTAAACGGCGCATCGCCAAACTCGTCTCCTCCTCTCCTCCTCTCACTGGCACCAACACAGTTTTGTGTTAGTTTGGGAGACGCATCCAGCCGTTGGCTTATCGCGGAACCCGACTATTGTGCGACTACACGGGCCCGAAGGACGCAATGAGGGGAACGGACAAAGCGTTCTCTAAGAGGGATTTCAAGAAGCGGGTAAACCATCTGGTCGCAACTCGTGACCAGTATGAGGAAAGCCGAGAAATGTATCATGAGGGAAATCCAGCTCCAAAGGTAACATTTTTCTTCTTTGGGCAATTTCTCGGATTTCCTCTTTCTCAGATTTTTAACTTAGCCGGACTTTGCACTTCTTTTACAGCTAGCCGATCTTCCTGAGGAGGATCTTGCCACCAACGCCGAGTTGGATTAATCTTGACGGAGTTCCCGTTGCGACTTCCAGGTAAGTCATCCGGGTTTTTCTTATCTTTTCTCTGCTTTTTGTTGCAGGAACTTCTTTTATTTCTCGTAATTCTCATTTCTCGCCTTTTTATTTTCTAGCCTGGCTCCAACAACTCTGAAGCCAAAAGGCCGAAAAAAGCTAAAGTCTGTTGCCAGGAGAGGAACGCAGCCTTCTCCTGCTGCTGCTCCCGACACCCCAGTTGCAGCTGAAGAGGAAAACTTGGCTGCGAGGGAAGATGATCCCCTGCAAACCAGCCAACTCATTGCACCGGATACGGATGCGAGGGAAAGGGCGGTGGAGCCGGAAGTTGGGGGTCCCTCCAATGTTCCAAAGGAGGAGCCTATTCCCAACTATAATCCGCAATTCAAGCTAAAACAAGAAGAATACTTTGACGAACATGGATACATTCATCCATGGGCGACAAAGTTCTTTGCTCCAGCTCCTTTAATCTGTCCTTGGCCGCAAGGCGGACTTATTTTTAGGAATAACTTCGTGTTCTCGCCTCGTCAGATTATCCAAGATGGCCTTTGCCACGTCGGAATTCTCTTTGCCTAGTATGCAAAGGAATTCAATGAGAATTTGTCGAATCTCCAAAGAATGATCCAGGTCATATCTCTAGCCCCCAAGCATTTTTACAAATATATTCATTTTTGACTTAATGCTTTTATCACGACCTTGTTTGTTTTTTGAATTAAGCGTTTTGTCTCTTTTCCATGTTTCAGCAAACTGCTGAAAACATAAACATGAAAGTTTTTACCAAACTTACCATCAAGAATAAGGAGGTGAAAACTCTCCTTGGCATTCTTGAAGATAAGGAATCGGATGCCGGCAATGTTGAGAACCTCCGCAAGGAAAACATGAAACTTCACAAGATTAATGTGAAGCTCCAGAAGGACCTGGAGGCAAGCCAACTGGTTGTCGGAATTGTCGAGCCCAAGGCCTCGAGTCAGGACGAGAAGAACAAAGCCACCATCAGGGGCCTAGAGAATGCCCTGAACCAGCGCCTTGAGGAAGGCACGGAGATGGGTAGGATTCTCAGTAAGTTTTTACACTTCTAACGACATTTTCCTTTTCCCTTTTCTGTTTTTCCTAATTTTCTTTTGTTGGTTTAAACAGAAGGTAGCCCCTCACTTACCCGGATCGAAAGAATCCGGGCTTTCGAGAAGATCTTAACCACGCTTAAATATGCGGGAATGTTACTTATCAATAAGTACATTCCCGACAAAGCAGGAGAATTCTGGAAGTTAGCAATCTTTTGGAGGCGATCGAGGAGGTGGCGAACTGCAAAGAATCCACACGCTTCTATTCTTGTAGACAGTGTTTGGCCTCCAAGTGCAGAGGTTTGTAGAACAGCAGCAAGTTTCCCTTAAGTGGATCACCCAAGGTTTATCGAACTCAGGGAGGTAGAGGTCAAAGATATCCCTCTCAAGCAACCCTGCAATAAAGATACAAGAAGTATCTTGTGTCCCCAACACACCTAATATAATTGTCAGTTGTATAGGTGCACTAGTTCGACGAAGAGAGAGTAAAATGCAAGTAATATGGGTGATAATAAGTGATAATAGCAATCTAAAATAAAAATGGAAGCAAGAAAACATGTAGCAGAACAGGTGGAAAACGGTGTTTCAATGCTTGGAAATAAGGCCTAGGGATCCTACTTGCACTAGAGGACACTCTCAACAATGATCACATAAATGAATTACTAGATATATTCTCTCAATATGCTACTCTTAACCCTCTCCGGTTGGATAACGAACACTAATCATTGCGTAGGGCTTTAACAGCACTCCTCAGAGTAAGTACTTTCCCGACCAAGTAACCCCCATGCTATCACCAAGGGACCCAGATGGTTCCACGCAAACACCACAATTCATAGAGGAGACACACACGATGTGCACGCTATCACCTTCACATCGCGATACAAGGTGACTCTATAGTTCATATTAATAAAGCACTTGAGTAGCAAAAGATGAAGAGTAACATCTACGAATTCAAATAGATTACAAAGCTCATGATCACATATAGATCACACCATGAGAGATATAGATGAACCACATAGCTACCGGTAGAGCCCTCAGCCTCGGGGGAGAACTACTCCCTCCTCATCATATGAGACAGCAACAGCGATGGAGATGGCGGTGGAGTCAATGGAGATGGCTTCCGGGGGCACTTCCCCGTCCCGGCAGGGTGCCAGAACAAAGATGTGTCCCCCGAAACTTGTCGGTGGTGGCGGCGGAGCTACGGATGTATTTTGCAGAAAAAGGTCGACTCTTCTAGGGTTTATGCATCAGGGAGTATATATAGGCGAAAGGGCGATGCCGGGGGGTGGCCAAGGGGGCCACACCCTTAGTTGGCGCGGCCAGGAGGACCCGCGCCACCCCATGGTGTGGCCACCCTGTGGCCCCTCTCTGGGGCACTTCAGGACTTCTAGAAGCATCCGGGACTTTTAAGACTTCTGGCTTTCGAATTTTCCAATTCCGAGAATATTTCCAGAACAACTTTTCTGAAACTAAAAACGGCAGAAAACATGGAACTGGCTCTGTGGCATCTTGTCAATAGGTTAGTCCGGAAAATCGATAAAAATGACATAAAGTGTAAGGAAAACATGTGGAAAACAACATGGAACATCAGAAATTAGGGATATGTTTATGATGTATCATTGTCCAAAGCCAACTCTAATAATAAATCATGCTAAGATACAAAGTGCCAATGCAAACAAATGCCACTAAATTCAAGACACAAAACTAAGAAAGACACATAATAACTTACGGGTTGCCTCCCGTGAAGCGCTTTCTTCATAGCAATATAGCTAGGCTTTGATGCTCCATTTTTTCTCAGCCTCGATCAAAAGGAATATCGACCCGAGGTGTGATAAGATTTACCTCTAGCAGTAATTTGGAGCACCTTAGAGCATAGTTCTTTCGGAGACACATCCTCTTGCGGTGCATGGACATCTTGTAAGCAAAGAGGTCCTTGCTCTCAAGCAGGAGCAGATGCACCATGTTTTGCAGGCATGCCCCTCATATTGCTGCAACAAGAGTTTTAGAGATTTATATAAATATTTTAGAGCATTACCTGGGCTTCCATCATAGAGGAATCATTCATAGAATTCTTCTTTATCTGCAAGGAATACATAAAAAGTGTGTTCTTCATCTAGTTAATCTCTAGAGATATCATACCACTCCTGTACGTGCACATCAGTATTTAAGTTTGCAAATTCTATATCTAGACTATTATCATCTATAAGGCACTGCAATTTATTCTCCAACTGTTCTTTGTGAAGATCTTGCAAAAAGTCAGAAAATATATCATCAAGATAAATAGCAGTATATGTAATTGGAGGTTCAGATCATATTGAAAAATCAACATGTATGAATGTATCATTAGTGAGCATCCCGCAATGCACACAACTCAAACACCTTTAATGCCAACTCGATCCTAAGATGAGTACCCGCTGGTGTTTCTTCAAAGGGAGACATCACTGGCACTTCAGGGATTAAGCCTATATCAACATCTTTCTTTAAACCAGCAATGAGGTTCTCAACAAGTAATTTAGAAACTTCAGTTTTACCAATATAATCAGGTAAAGAACACTCACCTGGTATTCAATAGGTCTCTTATTTAGTTCATCGATATCGATACTCTCAAAAGCTAGGCACGAGTCCTCCTCTGAATAATTTTCTAGTAAATGAGCATCAAGATAATCATTACCATAATTAGCATCAATGATAGGTTTACTATTTGAAGTGGAAGTTGCGAGCGGGTGATCAATATGTTCTTTCTCCTCTTCGTTATGCTCCTCCTCGTCATTTTTCAGTGAGTCCTGTAAAAGTTTATCTTCTTCCAGAACAGTAGCGAATCCCTCTATATTTTCTTGAACCAATGCATTATCACCAAAATTATTTAAATGAAAACTATGTAAGAGGATAATTGATTCATACATCCTATCAAGTGGAAACTTTCTTACTTCTATATCTCCCGATCTATTTAGCATTTAAGCAACACCCATTAAGAGCACATATTCCATAATTGATAAATCCTTAGATATATAATTGTTAATGAGCTAGAAAAGGAACACGTGAATTCTTACATTTATACCTGAGGTGTTTGGTGTCTTCACAGTATTCACAATATAATTCAATTTCAGCACATAGGTGTATGGAGATTTCTTCTATTTGGTTCAGTAAGTCTCTCACTATCTCTTCCTTGGTAGCCTAGTTTCTTGTACTCATGTATCTATTCTCCTGTATTTCAAGCGTAAAAGCAAACAAAGTTTTCTTGGAAGACATGATTGGCAGTTTTTATAATTTTCTGTTTTTGTAATTTTTTTGTTCTTTTTGTATAAAGGAAAAGTAGTAAGATAAATAACAAAAAACATAATAAACTATGTCTGAGTGGAAAGGAAATTAACAAGCGCTATGCTCTCCGACAACAGCGCCAGAAAAAGCTTGATGCCCGCAAGTGCATAGGTTCGTTAAAGCATAATTTCGTTGAAGTACGATCTTCCGATTTATATCGTTCCCACGGAGAGCACGATTAGTTGGAACTACCAGTCCCGCAACTACGGTGTAAAACACAATCACGTACACACCCAAACCATATATGAAAATAGCTTATTCTACAAAGTTCTATGGAAACATTTTAACAAAGAGGGTTTTGCAAAAACTAGAACTAGAACACAAATAAACAACTAAAAATGAAAGTAAACTAGAACTGAAAGTATAATGATAAAAACTCAACAAGGGGCACTACAGGGGAGTCTTAAATCACCACTAGTACACATACTAAAGATTGAAAAAATATGTTTATCTTTATCTTATATTATGTACGGGCGGAGTTCTGTAAATTAGCGTGCCCCATATGCCTCGGTTAACACACTCCTCACAACCACCACGTAGCCTAGATGATAAGAGATACTCCTACTGGCACTAGTGATTAAGGTTTTCCCCATGGATGTGGTATAAGTTCTTTGAATTATCCTTTACTCCCATGTTGGAGATTATCAAGCAAGGAGGAGCTGATTTTTGTCCTGTAATTCTCAGTCTTCAACCTGTCGAAAACCAACACGAACAACCTGTCATGACCCGTAGGCAATATATTATGAGGCTAGAATCTCACAACAGCACGAAGATCATTACTACACAACATGAAGTTCAAGACAAACAAATAATCCTCTCATATAATAAAGAAACTAGGGTTCATTCGTATCCCCAACCGAACTACTCAAGAGTAGAGGCACAAGACATCATAACATAAACAATATGGATTATGGATGAGTGTTGAAACATCTACACCAAGCAATATTCAATGACATTACAAAGAGGTGATAAACGAATCTATGGTTACAATGGTATGGATGATGATGGTGCTGATGTAGATGCATGATGATAGTGTTGATGTAGATCATCTGTCTCCTACTCTCAAGCCTTGTATTCTTCCTCTATGGATGTGGTGAGGCGCCGACAAAGCTTGTTGTGATGGTGATAGAGATGGAGCTATGGAGGTGGACGTATCTCCTCTAGCAGCCTTGCGGTGGCCATGGAGGATGTGTGGATGCCCCTGAAGTACAGGGCCTCCCCTCCTTATATAGGCGGCCTCCTCTTGATCCTAGGGTTGTAGATGAGCCCCCTTTGACTCCCCCCACCAAACCAATCTAAAGTGTTTAGAAAGGTTAGGGTTCGAATGGGATCTGATGAAGATATGGATCCTGGACCCTGCGGATAAGGATACCCCATCTCAGGCCCAAGGCTAAGGCCCAAGAAGAGGAGCCCTTGGAATACTCCAGAAGGCCCACGTGAAGCCCACCCGCATTAAACTTGCGGGTTAAGCTAGAAAACATGTAACCGACCTAGTTAGAGTTCGAGTCCTCTCCGGGTAGGACTCGAGACCTGGCCATCTATATAAGGCCAGGAGAGCCCCCGGGGGAGGACCAGGCAATACCCAACGACCCAAAGCCTTGAACTCGAGACCTGCTCTCGATTCGAGCGTCACCATTGTAACCGATCTAATCATCAATACAGATCGACAAGAGGCAGGAGTAAGGGTTTTACCTCTACGAGGGCCCCGAACCTGGGTAAATCTCGCCCCTGTCTAGCCGACGATTCCACCAGCGCTCATGGGTTCTCCTAATCGAAACCCGATAGGTTCATCGAAGGGATTTGTTGAGTCAGGGATTCGACAATTGGCGCCGTCTGTGGGAACGACGGGCGCTGGATCACCGGCATCTTCGGCTTCATCGACAACCGACTCCCGTTGGGAACCATCGACTACGGCTCCGAACAATCCTATATGGATCGGATCTGTCGTGGTCACGCCTCACTCGCCAGAATCGCGCCCGGTATTCGAAGATCTGGAGAAGAGAGTCACCCTGACGTTCGGAAGCCTCAAGTTCGTGACGAACAGAGACGGAATCCTCCACTTCTCGGATGAATCTGAATCAGAATCTGGAACCGTCAACTCGCGCTTCCCTCTGGAGAAAAGTGGCGAATCCATCCGCTTCAACACAACCGACTACCACACCCTCTCGACAGAGGAACCATCTCGGATACGGAAAGTTTCCCAATCTGCGCCTAGGACGCACGGGCCACGACTGGCCCAAGTCTGCATGGCAGGATCGGAACAGCCCCCGGAAACCAAACTCAGCGCAACTGAGCGCAACATAATCGGCGTCTCGCGGGAGGCCTGGAACAGGGCCAAGGAAGCCATGCGAACAAGTAAGCCACCCGCAGCAGGAGCGCCACACGAGGATCTAACTGCCTACCACTACCATCTAGTGAGAGCAGCATCGACCATCAAAGATGCCCGAGCAGATCTAGCCCGTCACAGAAGAGCGGCGGACGAATCGAGCCTACGACGAGCCGAATTGTCCCTCACGCCCTCGGTCGCTACCCGACCATCGAGGAAGGGACACGCGGCGTCATCCAGAGACTACGAGTCCATAGCCGGGACCAGCAGGTCACCCGCACCTTCTTTCATGAGGGTCGACGACGACGGCAACGTCTACCCGCAAACCCCCTCTGCCGCAGTTCTAGCCGCAGCAACTTACATGCAGATGAACCAACCGACGGAAAGTGACCCTCGGGCAGAGCAGTACAAGCAAATACGTAAAGGGTTAGGATTGGCAGTCGTAAGGCTCGCCTCTCACGACCGCAAGAAGGCTGAAGAGCAACTGGAGAAGGAGCGACAGGAGAAGGAAAAGGAGAAAGACAAGGAGACGCCCCGCAGGCACAGAAGCTCCTCGCCGAGAAAAGACAAGTCACCACGTCGTGGTCGAGGAAAAGAAGCCCGACGTCGCGGCGACAGTCGAAGCAGTAGCGAAGGCAGCCCGAGAGACAAAAGCTCGCGACACCACAGCAGCCGCTCGCAAAAACGAAGCAAGGAACCGCGGAAGGACGCTGACCGCGACCTGCCCGGACGTGACGCGCGATCTGACATCGCGCAAAACAAGGTGGACAGGGCAAGGGCGTCGCGGTATCGCGACCGATCGTCATCCGGCTCTTCGGACGATGAAACCTGTGGTGCACTCTGCTTCGCCCGCAGCATTCGCGAAGCGCCTCTACCCAGAAGATTCAAGCTCAGCACGGAAGTGACAAAGTACGACGGCTCACTCGAGCCTTCTCAATGTTTAAGCGACTACCTCACGGCAGTAAAATGCCAACGTGGGAACAAGAACACGGCTATGCAATACCTCAATTTGCATCTCGTCGGCGCGGCCCGCAGTTGGCTGGAAAGGAGACCAAGATCTTGCTACGCATCGTGGGATGACTGTAGCATCCCAACTTTTAATAAAGATGGAATACCTGTGTTATTGTGCTAGTCCCTGGATCAATTGCTAGCACCACAGTACAAAATGAAATATCATGCAAATGCATCAAATTCTATTACATCGCATGATCCAGTCTTTACAAAATAGTATTACAACTTGCATAGTCTTAGAAGACTAGCAGAAAACAAAGAAATACAGCGGAAAACATAGTACAACATTGAGCCCATCTTCTTCATGTGCCACAGGCAAAACATGTTGGCGATAGTCTCGAGATCCTAAACGAAATCCTCACTCGTCAGAAATATCTGCAATATGGAATATGCAGCCACAAGGGAGTCAATACAATTTAATGTATTGGCAAGTAACACTATGGTGGATATAAATGGCAAGACTAATACTACATGCTTATTTAGCTGAGTGGAGTTTTGGCTAAGTTTGCATAAAGCAAGTTTTCTCCTATCTCTTTTGTAAAAGAAACTTTTCTTTTCAAAAAGGGTGGCATCAGTGGATTGACATCCAAGCACCACAATACTCTTCAGTTGGTCAAAATTTTACTTATTGAAAATGGTGATGTGATTCTTCCGTCCTTCCTTGTCCAGCTGCTCATAGTTGTCCATAACCGGGGACACGGCTAAGATCTTAGTTTGTTGACTCTGCAGAGCTTGTGCACTTTCACCTTCAGACCCAACTCAACCCAAACATCCTATACACCCTGAGTGCATTAAGGAAAGGAGAAGAATCGAGACGAGATCTTTCAGAAGCAAGAATTCAACCCAATGGCAAGACCCGTTCCACCTATAATTATGCTACATCTGCTTGTCAAGCCCAGGCGGAACCCTCACAACTTAGTCGATCAAGACAGAGCCCATATGACTAAAGGCTGCACTGGAAGCAATCTAAACTTGGGGAACATCATAATCACTTTGTTCCTGGGTGGCATTCCTCAAGTGAACAACCCCTCGGGGAGACACTCAACTCTCATCAGCCAAACAACCAAATCCACCCAGGTGGTTCATTGAAGTTGTTACTTAGAATTTTCCCACAACATCAAGTAAAAATCATTTGTCACATTGCATAGCATCTATCAAGTTCTAAGGCTATAAATAACAAGGATAAAAGATATGGTTACACCCTACTAGGATAATAGCATAGCATAATATAACTTAGTAAAATTTCCTATCAATGCATACTACTCAAAATCAACTAATGCATATAGAAAATAATGGGTAGTTGATGGTGTGTTACTTGCCTTGTTGAAGTTGGTGAAGATATCACACTCTCTTCACAAAAGATCGTTGCTCTCCGTACAATCTATTCATTGACAACACAAAACCAAATAAACAAGCATCCTAAACAAACAAACATACAAGTGTAGAAAACATACATAGCAACTAGCATATCAAAAGGGGCTTAACCAAGTTGGTTAGGACAAGGTCAAGGTTTGAGTTTTGAAAGATTCATTCCATAATGGTTCAATACATTGTTATGGAGTTTCCAAGGTTTTACTTGGAAAGGACTAGGTGGATTTTGTAGTGATCAAACTTTATTATAACCATACTTGTCGAGGAAGTTCCAAGAGTTCACTAAGAATAAACATATTACTTCTTCAACTAAAGTAATACATGCAAACACTTGGTCATATTCACCTTCAAAAATATTTAAGTGACTATGTTAGTATTTTCAATTGTGGTTAGGGTAGGTCTACTAACTTCATCCTCAAAGGGAAAATATTACTAAGTCTTGGATTTTCCATTTGGGTCAATGGTTGGACAAAAATAACTTGTTATTCTTCAACTTGTATGGATTGCTTCTAGACTTCATGTGATTGCCTTCTTGAAGATAATCTTCATGCTTCTATTGTAGTCTCGTTCCTTGGGTAGATTCTTCTCTTGGTCTTGATGAATTCTTCAGGGCTTTCATTCACTAATTGGTTTGGGTATGGAATGGGCACAAATACCACTAAGTCAAATTGGAAAGAAATTAAGAAGAAGAATAGGAAGAGAGGGGGAGATGTTTTCTTCTAAATTTCTTCACACTTGTACTTCTTGAGTTTCCTTATAGGTGTGGAGTACAAGTCTTTTCTTAAAAAAATTCTTCATTGATCTTCCTTGTAGCTCTTCATGTTGCCACCAAGTTGAAAGTGAAGAGCCTTCTATTGCTTGAGTCTTGTTTTTCATTTGCTAACTTGATGATTTCTTGAAGCAAGAATAGGGGAATGGAGAAGTAGATAGAAACCTATAGTACTAGTGTTTGAGGTTCACTACTTGGTCTCTTAGAAGGTTTACATGCAAGGGACTTGGTCTTGGATTCAAAATGGCCACAACAAACAATGGTAGAAAGAAATAGAAACAAAATTTAAGACATAATAACTAGATGGACTACTATGATGGATTTTTGGCTAAAATACATGGTCATGGTCCAAGGGTGTCCAAAATGGTTGGGCAAGGTTGTTTCTGGTTCAAGGTTATCAAATGGAACAATTTTGCAAAAGGAACTATATTGAAATTATTTATACAAATTAATCTATGCCAAAAATACTCAAATAGACAACTTAATTCTAAATTCAATTTTAATTTGTTCAATTATTATTTTGGGACAGAGGATATGAAAGTACACATCCTAAGGTTTCCAAATATATTTTATTTACAATTTTTGGATTTGTAGAATTTGAATTATGCCAAATTTCATCAAACAAGCATATTTGAATTTGAACAAATTTAAGTTTGTCAAATTTGAATTTGGCCAGTGCCAAAAGTTTCTACATGTTCTGGTGATTTCAAAAAGTCCAAGATTGCTAAATTTGGCTTCATGGATCAAAAGTTATGATAGAACTAAGATGCAGGGACTAATCTGTAAAACTGCCAATTTATTCTAGCGGGAGAAAAATTTCAATTACAGGCTGGCCACGTGGCTGGATCTGATTGGTCGCACATGCTGACTGGACGCTGACTGGGCTGTGCTGACTGGGTTTAAGTGATTTTATCTGGATCGTTAGATCCAGATCTGAGGGTGGCATACCCCTTCGTTGAGGGGATCTAATCGTGGCCCTTCGTGGTAGATCGAACGGACAAGAGAGGGGGAGGGGTCTCACCGGAGTTGGCTCGCCGGAAAATGGCGATGGCGGCGGTGCTGCTCACGGGAGGTTGACGGCGGCGCGTTCCGGTGTGCCTCCGGGCTCGGGGGAGACCACGGTGACGCTCAGCGCGGCACGGCGAACTCGCGGGTGGCCACGGCGCTTGCTCGCGCTTCCTGGGGCGGTGGCGCAACGAGGATGATGACGACACGACTCCGGCGAGCACGACACGACGCTCCCGCTGCGAGAAAAAAGAAAGGGACGGGTCAGGTGCGTGCGCGGGACCTAGGGGGAGGAAATGAGACAGAGATGGGTAGAGGATACGTGCTACGGTGGCCGGAATCGAGGTTGAACGGCGGCGGTCCCGTGCGGCTCCGGCGAGCAAATTCGAGGGCCTGGGGGCTCGATCCAGAGGGGAGTGAGAGGGGAAACAACGGCGGGAGGCAGGGCTTTAAGGATCTGGGCTCGGGCAGAGTTAATGCGCCGTAAATCGCGAGTTATCGCCGGATTGAATTCGGAGTAGAAACGGAAGAAATAGCAACGGCTTGAGCTTGATGGTGATGACGTCATCATGACGTCATCCAGCCTTTTTCTTTTCTTTTATTTCTGTTTAATTGTTTTAATTATATCTTCTGTTTTAATAATCCTATTAAGGTCAATTAAATTTCTAAAATCTTGAAATTTTAATATCTTTCAAACAATATGATTTTTGTAAACTTTTCAACACATTTCAAAATGTGAAATTTGAAAATTGAATAAATACCTAATAGTGACTTGAGGTGATTTTTAATTTAAAAAAATTATAAAATAAAAATATTTGTCACATAAAATTTCAGTAGCTTTATAATGATCAAATACTATTTTCCAAAATCATTTCAAAGTGTTTTCATCTCTTTTATGTTTTGATAATATAATTAATTCACTAATAGTACTTAATACAACTTTTTAAAATATAAAAATAATAAAATGAGGTTTTTGATTAAATAAAATTTTAGAGACATTATACATGTCAAATACTATTTTTAGAAGTCATTTTGAAACCATTTTCATATTTAACATATCAGTGATTTACTAATAGTAACTTAATTCCATTTTTAAAATAGTAAATTAAATATAAAAGTGGCTTAAATAAAAATTTAGAAAACTCCTCAAGCTTTAATATTGTTTTCAACACCTATTTTATGTTATTTTCAAATCATTTTCATAGTTAATAATTTTAGGATATGAAAGATTTATTAATAGTAACTTAATGCTATTTTATTAGTTCATACCAATTAATTAATATTGGTGATCAATAAAATTTAGAATAAAACCACAAGTCATAATATTGTTTTCAAAAACCCTATTTTATGTTATTATCAAGCAATGCATTTTATTTTCACACCTTTATGTTTAAAACTTGGGATAACAACTAAAGGTTATTATTAATAATGTTATTCTCCTCAAATACTTTTAAGGCCTAGAACTTTATTAAGGGTTACAAAACTTTGAATTTTGATGCCATAAAATATCTTCAGATTAATATTGGAGTTGTAAACATTTTAGGTAAAGGTTTGTTAATAAAAACATATTTCCTTTATATAAAGGAATTTATTTTTGAATGGGATTTTAGGGTTCATGGAATAGAGGTATAATTGTATTCTTAATTTCAATAACATAGGAATTACAATATTATTTCCTTTGTGTTTGGGTTTTATTTGTTTTTGGTGGATTGCTTTAATAGAAAACAAAAAGTTTCAAATTTTTGTGATTTTTGAGATTTCCAAAAATCAGGGATGTTACAATGACCTGCACCGCGACTTCTGCAAAAACTTCCAGTCGACCTACAAGAGGCCGGCCACGATCGAAGAACTGCGAGCTTGCAAGCAAAAAAGCGGCGAGTCCACCCGCGAATATATCCAGCGGTGGACCACGCTCAGGAACACCGCAGGAACCATCTCGGAAGAAGTGGCGATTGAAGCCTTTGCAAAAGGCGCCAGAAGAACTGCTTTTCGAGAAGAGTTAGGCAGAGCTGCACCCAAGACTATTGGGGAGCTAATGATCTTAGCCGAAAAATGGGCTAACGGAGAAGATGCGGTGCGCAACGAGAGAGCATCATCACCCGCACACGAAGACGACCGCCATGGCTGAAGGAAAAGAAGGAAATACTACGACCATGAGGATAGAGAGGAATTGGTCGCAGCAGAATTCACGCGAAGTCGCGACTCGGGTCGCCGCGGAAATCGCGAGTGGAGACTAAAGGCGGAAGAAAAATCCCCCGAGGAGGACCTCGATGCATACTGCTCGCTACATCTATTTACAGATAAGCGCACGGGCAAAACCAAGGCAACACACCTTCTTAAGGATTGCCGAAAGTTCCTTGACATCTCAGACGCCCTTGCAAGGAAAAGATCCGCATCCACTCAAAATTACCCGCCGCTTCCAGGAGGAGGACACCCAGGATTCCAGCCGCCACAACCCCCGCCTCCACCAGCAAATCCAAACATGGCGCTAGCGGCACTGCCTGCACCGCCACCGCAAAACGCCGGAGCCAATGCGTACCCGAACCCGGCAGGACAACTCGCGATGATCCAGAAGGTATGCCCCTCTCGCAGACCTCAAAAGAATAACACAAGGCAATTATGCATGGCAGTGCAGACACCACCAACAAAGCCCGAGTACTTGAAGATGGCGGACCAGTCAATCACGTTCTCGATGAAAGACCACCCACCACGAGTCTATCGACCAGGACACGCCGCCCTTGTCATCCAAGCACAGATTGGAAATTATGACTTGGCCCGCGTATTCATGGATGGTGGCAGTGGCATCAATATTATCTACGCGGATACACTCCGTCGAATGAACAGGAATCTGGACGGCCTAACGGAATCTGAAACATCCTTCCACGGGATAGTTCCGGGCAAGGCAATCCGTCCACTCGGAACGATCAACTTAGAAGTTGTGCTGGGCTCTAAAAGCAACTACAGAAGGGAGTTCCTGGACTTCGAAGTCGTCGACTGGCCCTCACAGTACCACGCCATTCTTGGTCGAACAGCGTTCGCCAGATTCATGGCCGTACCACACTACGCATACTTGAAGCTCAAGCTACCTGGCGAATACGGTGTGATCACCATCGACGGAGACTTCCAGAAATCCAACAAGTGCGACATTGAATTTAATGAGATCGCAAAATCTTTCGGGATGCAAGAAGAACTTCAAGAGCTGGCAAAGACCACGGATCACTCCGTGATGCCCCTCACGAAGAAAAACGCGCCTGAACTGGAGTTTAACGCCAATAGCGACACCCGAAAACATCAAGTGCACCCGACAGATTCTGCGAAGACAGCGCTGGTCTCAACAACCCTCTCGCAAGCATAGGAAGGCGCGCTCGTCAAACTCCTCCGTGAGTACTGGGAAATTTTCGCCTGGCAGCCCTCAGATATGCCAGGAATACCCAGGGAGTTTGTCGAGCATTCACTCGAAGTCTTTCCTGATGCTAAACCCATCAAACAGATGACTCGACGATTTTCAGAACCCAAGCAGAAGGCGCTTGGAGAAGAAGTAAACAGATTGCTAGCTGCGAATTCATCAGAGAGATCAAGATATCCACCTGGTTAGCAAACCCGGTGTTGGTCCCCAAAAAGAACACGGATATCCTTCGGGTGTGCATAGACTACACGTCATTAAATAAGCATTGCCCCAAGGACAATTTTCCTCTCCCGCGAATCGACCAGATCGTGGACTCTACGGCAGGCTGCCAACGCCTCTCCTTCCTGGACGCCTATTCGGGATATAATCAGATCCGGATGAAAAGGGAAGACGAAGAAAAGACAGCATTCATCACACCGCATGGTGTCTGCTGCTACACAACAATGCCCTTCGGGCTGAAGAACGCATGCGCAACATATCAGCGCTGCATGCAAAGATGCCTCGCCAACCTCATTGGCAAGAACGTGCAAGTGTACGTTGACGACATTGTCATCAAGACCCGAGTTGCGGACACACTCCTCGAGGACATTAGAGAAACATTCGACGCCCTTAATGCATATCGGATCAAGCTCAATCCGACCAAATACGTCTTTAGCGTTCCCGCAGGAAAACTTCTCGGGTACCTGATATCCGCCAGAGGCATTGAAGCCAACCCGGAGAAAATACAAGCCATCTTGACCATGAAGGAGCCAACCAATCTACGTGGAGTCCAGCAGCTCGCAGGGCGACTAGCCGCTCTAAGCAGGTTCATCGCACGATTGGGAGAGTAAGCGTTACCCTTCTACAAATTATTGAAGAAGACAGACAAATTCGAGTGGACACCAAATGCTAAACAAGCGTTCGCAGATTTGAAGCGATCGTTGCAAAGCAGGCGCGTCCTTGCAACACCGCAAGAAAGGGAGCCACTTTACTTATACTTAGCCGCTACAAACCAGGTCATCAGCATAGCAATCGTAGTCGAACGACCTGAAGAAGGCAAAGCGTACAGAGTCCAACGACCCATCTATTACATCAGTGAAGTGCTCTCGCCATGCAAGCAACGACACCCTCATTACCAGAAGCTCGCATATGGAGTTGTTCTTACAGCCCGAAAGATCAAGCACTATTTTCAGGAACACGCCATCACAGTGGTTAATGATGCGTCACTCGGGACAATCATGAACAACCCTATGGCATCCGGAAGAATAGCAAAATGGAGCATCGAGTTGGGCGCTTGGGACATCACCTATGCAGGACGCAACGCAGTCAAATCCCAGGTACTCGTGGAATTTCTAAGCGAATGGACAGAACTACAAACGCCCGGGCCGCCTGAGTACACGAGCAATTGGATAATGTACTTCGACGGATCCAAGAGAAACGAAGGAGCAGGAGCTGGAATTGTTCTTATATCGCCTCGAGGAGACAAGCTGCAATACGTCCTGCGATTGGACTTTCCACCAGATGATCCAGCATCGAACAACGACGCAGAATATGAAGCCCTGTTGTATGGGATGAAGATGGCAATCGCCTATGGAGCTACCCGATTAATGATATACGGCGACTCCAATCTCATTGTGCAGCAGACAATGAAAGAATATGACGCAATTGCTGAAAACATGGTCGCGTATCGCGACATGTACAATCTACTCGAAGGAAGTTTTAAAGGGTGCAAGCTGAGGCACATTGCAAGATCCAGCAACGAAGAAGCAGATAGACTGGCAAACATGGGTTCCACGAATACACCCATACCGCCAGGAATATATTTCGAACGGATGATCAAGCGACCGGTCAAAGTCAAGAAAGCTGCAGAAACACCCGCAGTACCAGAAACAGAGGTCAGCCCGCAAGTCGCCCTTATCGAGCTTATTTATAACATATCACGACAGGTTTTTCTGATCGAGCCAATCTGGACGCAGAAATATCTCGACTACCTGATCAACAGACAGCTCCCGGCCGACCCACGTAAGGCTCGACAAATAATCAGACGCAGCAAATCCTTTCGGGTAGTCAACGGGGAATTATACAAGCAAAGCATCTCGGGAATACTTCAGCGCTGCATCGCACCCGAAGATGGCAAAGAATTGCTCCAGGACATCCACCAAGGAGACTGCGGACATCATGCTAGCTGGAAAACAATAATGGGAAAGGCCTTCCGAGCCTTGCGATGCTTGCCAGCGATTCGACTGGCTAACAGCAGCCACCGATGCAAAAGACTTGGTCGAACGATGCGATGCTTGCCAGCGATTCGCACCAAGACCACATGCACCTGCTACGGAATTGCACATGATACCCATTGCCTGGCCGGCTGGCCCTTTGCACAATGGGGGCTAGACATGGTTGGACCACTACGCAAGTCCACGCCTGGCGGATATACACACTTGTTGGTCGCAGTCGACAAGTTCACCAAATGGATCGAGGCCGTACCAGTAACTTCGGCTAGTGCCCAATGCGCCGTCAAGTTCCTCGACTCCATTGTCTGCAGATTTGGTGTGCCACACGACATCATTACATACAATGGTACAAACTTCACAGTAAAGGAAACGCAACAGTCCTGCGAGGAAAAGGGCATCAAATTCAAGTTTGCTTCAGTTGCCCACCCGCAAACAAACGGACAAGTCGAAAGATCCAACGGCTTAGTTTCGGCTGGCATCAAGAAACGCCTACTCGATCGTCTACACCCCGCCGCAGGGCATTGGGCAGAAGAGCTACCCTCCATACTATGGAGCCTCCGCACAACTCCAAACCGATCTACAAAATACACGCCATTTTTCATGGTATACGGGACAGAAGCAGTCCTTCCCGAGGATGTTCGATTCAGCGCCCCACGAGTCGTGGCCTACAGCGAAGAAACCTCCAACAAGGCACTCGCAGAAGATATGGATGCACTCGACGAGATGCGTGACATCGCGCTCGCAAGATCCGCAGTATATCAGCAATCACTGCGAAATTATCATAATCGCCGCATACGCCACAGAGCATTCGCGGTTGGAGATCTAGTGCTGCGGCTCAAGCAGAAGGAAGGACACAAGCTCGAACCACCCTGGGAAGGACCCTTCATCATACACGAAGTCATCCCAGGTGGGGCCTACAGGCTGAAGAATCCATCGACTGGAGGAATCTATTCCAATCCTTGGAATATCGCACACCTCCGCAAATTTTATCCCTAGGTTTACTTGTTATCACAACAAATAAGGCTATACTAGCCAGTCTTGTAGATCGAATACATGGCGTCTCAGTCATTGCAATAAAAACATGATTTCTTCATCATTCTCACTCGAAGCTTCCTATTCTTTACATGCTAAAAAGTTACAGGTACACACCCCATAAACACACGGGGGCTACGCCTACAACTAAGCATCACAGGAAAAATCATACATACAAGGTTACACACCTTACAACAGTTTTTACAAACTATAAAAGATTACAGGATATGCACATCCGACAATCAATCAAAACGCTGAGCATTCTCAGTCGCTAAAACTCTATCTATTTCCTCAGAGGTCAATCGGATGATTTTCTCTGCTACAGGACGAACAGCATCATAGTAAGGTGAAATATCATCAATTGGACCATCTGGGAGCCTAGCTACGGAGTTAACATCTATTTCAGGATGCCATATCCGGACAAAAGAGAGAGCTACAACCGCGCCGCAAGTCATCTGATTGCGCACACACGCGCGAACCTCTCCCTCACGTCCGAACAACCTGAAAAGATAGCTCCAATCTTCGGGACCCCTTTCGAGTGGGTAAAAGGCAGCGTTCATCGCAGCCAAGACCTCGTGAAAAGATCTCACGAGAATTCTCGCCTGGATGACACGGAACTTCAAGGTGGCCATCACAAATCCTCGGCTGCGATCAGACCAAAAATTGTTCGCATGAGGCTTTGAGCTGCCAGCCTCTTGAAGAATGTGGTTTTCCACCCACTGCTTTTCTTCCCTGTCATCCGGTTTAACAACTGAAGAGCAAACATGCTTAATTAGCTAAGGAAACAAGGCAAAAGAAGACAAAGGGGGATGTATTACTTACACAGCAAATCCCTTGCAACTGAAGCTAACTCATCCATCAGAAACTGTTCGCGTTCAATCGCCAGTTTCTGCTTGGACTTCGCCACATCGGCTACACCGCGCAGAGCTTTCAGCTTGCGCTCACCCTCCTGGACCCTATCACGAAGGCCTGCATAGGTACCAACAGCGGCGACAAGGGGATTTGCTGGGGTAGCACGTCCACCCGAAGATTCTGCGGCAAACCTAGTAGCCTGGAAGGATACAAGGAAAGAAGTAAGACGCCCTACTCGAAGTATCTCTAGTCGCACATTTGACGAGAGCTCGGGGGCTACTCCCATCGGGAGGAAATACACAAACAACAAGAAGTAATTTCCAGACGAACATTTCGATTAAGGACAATGAAAATACGGGAATACATCCCAAGGTTCATTACATTCAACATGGAAAAGAATAAACAAAACTACGAAGCTACAGTGGTGCTCCCGCTAGCGGCAGTCGCCCCTCCTTTGAGTCGAGCAAATAGCTCAGACAGCTTCCGAGCAAGGATGGCGGCCTGCTCGCCAAAACGAGAGAGCCGTACCTTTTTGCCCGTGGAGGGGTCGACTGGAAGAGCCGAGTAGGCCTCCTCCAAACCGTTGACTCCATGCGCCAGCGCGAACTGGATCGCAGTCTTTGCGCCAGACTCCGACTGGGCGACCGCGAAGGCATCCATGAGTTTATTCTCCGAAAAGATCTTCAGCAGGTCGTCAAGCGCGGGTGGAGATGCAGCGTTGGATATTAACCGACTGTGCAGTTGCGTCAACACTTGAGTAGCATCGCCAATCAAGGAGCAAACTCCTTCGGCATGCCTCTTGAGTTGAGCAAGAGTGTCGGTTAGCAAATCTACCCGCTGGAGCCCGGGAATCTCCAGAGGAACATCCAGAAGACCTGCAAGAGAAACGAATGTCAAGACTTGGCAAGTTCAGCTGAATAAAAGGTGAAATCGCGAGAGCCTAAAACACTTACCCGCGAGACGTTCAGCGAGGGGACGGAGGAACGTGACAAGGTCAGCATCGGCCTTATTGCCAGCATCCTCTTGGTCCTTCAGGGCTTTCCGCGCATCCGCAAATTGTCTTTCAAGATCTTCCGATCGCATGTGGGAGGCCTCCAGTTCTTGTCGGATAGCCGTCAGGTCAGCCTCCTGAGCAGTTACCCGCTCAGAGAGATTGATTTTCTCGGACTCCGAAAATTCAAGTCGAGCTACATAAAGACACTTGTCAGAGATCAAGAATTGATGAAAGAATAAGGACAAGAGAAGTTGATAAAACTTACTCTTAATAAGCTCATTCTCGGAGCGGAGTCGACTACGGTCTGCTCGCAGCGACTTGCATTCCGATTCGGCGAAAACAACGCGACGACCAATAGCCGCAAGGGAATCAACAAGCGACTACAAAAAGTACAAAGATAGAAGAATTAAAAGAGATAAATTGGAGCCTGTACCCGATGGAAATCAATCGACTACAGCCTCGGGGGCTACTCCCATCGGGAGCACTGCCGTGCACCCGATAAAATCAAGAAGAACAAAAAGACAAGACTTTGAGCCTGCAGCCGATTGCACGCAATCGACTACAGCCTCGGGGGCTACTCCCATCGGGAGCACTGACATGCACCCGATAAAAATTTGAAGACAAAAGACAAAGTTCACCTGGCCCGTGGCGCGGGAGAGGGGATCTGCGGAGCTGTCCGTCACCTCTTTCGAAGTTGAAGTCCTGGCGGCAAAACTAGGAGCTTCATGTTCCACAGTCGCCGCATTGGGGGCTGCACTGGGAGAGTTCTGGATGGTACCAGCAGTGGGAGTCTCACCCGCAGCTCCAGCTCTATCCCTCTTTTCGGGAGGAATGGAGGAAGCGTACCTGCGAGGACTGATGGTCTGCAAGCTGCAACAAAAAACTAAGCATCATCATAGATGCGAAGAAAAATGTTCGACTAAGAACAAGGAGAAGAACTTACTCATCATCCTCATCTTCATCCAGCAAATCCGCATTCCAAGCGGTTGCGATTACTGGGAATGAAGGCGAGGGAGCAAGCGAGCGAAGTGGAGTCGCGGAGATAGGGGCCTTCCCAGGCAACTCCTCCAAAGAGCTGTCTTTGGAAGTAGCCTCGTTATCATCCACCCGACGACGTTTGTGGTGATGGAGGCCGCCATCCGAGGCCTCTGCGCCATCCGAAGAATCGTGCTCGGAGCTCGAAGAAGCATCGGCGACGCTGGTGTCGGCTAGGCCGTCCAGGTGACTCGACAATAACTCCGAGGCGTCCTCTCCCGCAACTGGCGGGTAGCAGTTTGCCATGGCTAGGCTCTACAAAGAAGGCAGAAGAAAGCAAGGAAAGCTTTAATCGACTAAAACTCAGAGCAAGGAATAAAATAATACAAGAAAGAAGGGAAAACTAACCGCGGCTGGTGGACGCTTCGAAGCGTCGAAGGCTTCGACTGTGCAGTCGGAGAACTTCTCTCCCACCTTCAAGCTAGTGATAGCCGCGATTTTCTTCTCAAACTCAACGTCCGAAAGCTCCTCGCGGCTCACTCGACTGGGATCCGATGTGCCTTGGTATTCCCACATGGTGGAAGGCCTTTGCTACAGAGGTTGGATCCTGCGCTTCAGGAAGATGCTCACCAGATGCAGTCCGTTGAGCACAACTCCAGCAGTTTGATCCCGGAGAGCGGCCACCCTTGCGAGTAGAGGCGCAACGGTCTGGGTTTCTTCGGCTGACAGCTTGTGCGCCCAGGACTTCCGCCTCTTCAAGACAGCAAACAGGTGGAATTATATGATCCCACCCGAGCTGTTGTCGATGACATAAAACCATTTTTTCCGCCAGCCTTGGGCGGAGTCGATGAAGTGCATGTTGAAGTAGCTGCTCTCCTGTCGCGCCTGGATCCCGAAGCCACCCGTGCGTAACGGCTCGCCAGGCTCGGAGTCTGCCCGCGATTTCTCGCGGAAGATCCGAACTTTGAAGAGGGCCTTCCAGAGCGCCCAATGTGGGCGAATGCCAAGAAAGCATTCGCAGAACACGATGAAGCACGATATGTGCTGCACCGCATTCGGAGGAAGATCGTGAAGCTGTATGCCATAGACATACAACAACCCGACTAGGAAAGGATGGAGAGGGAAGGAGAGACCCCGAGACACATGGTCCGCAAAGACCACGCGCTCGTTCGACTGCGGGTTTGGTACCTCTTCTTTCTTCCCAAGGCGCACCCGCTTCTCAGTTTCCGCCGACAGCAGCCCCTCCCGCTGCATCTCTCTGATGCTCTTCGCGGTGGTGTTGGGAGAGCGCCAGTCGCCGGCGTGGGGCGCAGGTTGCACGGAAGCTTCTCCGGATGCAGAAGTGGCGGCGCCACGTCTTTTGCCTCCGGCCATGACTAACAGTGCGAGCTCGAGCGCGAGGAGGAAGATGAGCGCGAGGAAGAAGATGGATGAAGGCGAAGGCTGGGAAAGTATTACCGCAGCGCTAAGACCCGTACTTATACACGGAGCGAGTCAATCCCAGCCGTTCGATGCGTTACGTGGCACTTATCGCAGCCATCACGTGTGAAGACGAAACGAGGAGACGGTGAACGCTGTTCCGTGCCACGATCTTAACAGAATATCGTGCGCATTTACTGCACGGTTCGCGTGAAAACCGGGAGCGGCGTCTCGTTTCCCGGTCAAAAAGCTGACTAGGTGGGCCAGCCCATCTGCTACCACTCCGTCACATCCCATCGGGAGGAGAAAAGTGCGCCATGACGTCATGGCATACATCATCAAACTCAAGAAATTTTCGAATGGAAGTTCAAACGCGAAAATAACTTCGTACGAACAAAAATTCCTTCGAATAAAAGCAATTCTTCTGTGAACAAATCATGGAACAAGACCTCTTTAAACAAGAGAAAAATACCCTATACACGAAAACTCTTTCGTACGGGCACAACATTCCAAACATGAAAACTCTTTCATATGGACATAACTTTCCTCAGCACGAAACTTCTTTCGTATGAAACTCGAACAATCATTCGGGTAGGGAGAACCTACCTCTTTTTTACACATGATAATTTTACATCATAAAAACCTGGATTGTTCAGCCGACTAGGCACATCCGGATGCCATATTCTTCGAATATGAAGGTAAGACCCAAAAAGATCTCTCTTTAGGGCCTGGAATCGCACTCGAAAGCTGCGTCCTCCGGTATAATTCCGTGTCAACAACACGAAGAAAAATCCTAGCGGACGCGCCAGGTACCCCCATAGGTTAAGTTCGACTCGAGAAGTCCACAACGGCCCAGTCGCAACAATCACCTTATCAGGTTCGAGTTGGAGGTCTCGAATCTGTGTAGGCCAGGAATGTTTTTGCCCTAGTCGCAATTAATTGGCCCTGATCTCTCGGGAGAGCCAAGCTACTGTGCCACATCCTTCTGCGATAAAAAGCCGCAAAAACAGGCACTTATATTGCTCGATACTCGAGCATGAAGACTCGTTGCACAAGGAACACACCCTTTAAAAAGAAAACAACCGAGCTGATTATCCATAAAGACCAAGAAAGGTTTGACCGTCTACTCGACTGGAAAAATCCCACTCGAGCAAACGCTCGGGGGCTACTGACGAAGATATGGATCCTGGACCCTGCGGATAAGGATACCCCATCTCAGGCCCAAGGCTAAGGCCCAAGAAGAGGAGCCCTTGGAATACTCCAGAAGGCCCACGTGAAGCCCACCCGCATTAAACTTGCGGGTTAAGCTAGAAAACATGTAACCGACCTAGTTAGAGTTCGAGTCCTCTCCGGGTAGGACTCGAGACCTGGCCATCTATATAAGGCCAGGAGAGCCCCCGGGGGAGGACCAGGCAATACCCAACGACCCAAAGCCTTGAACACGAGACCTACTCTTGATTCGAGCGTCACCATTGTAACCGATCTAATCATCAATACAGATCGACAAGAGGCAGGAGTAAGGGTTTTACCTCTACGAGGGCCCCGAACCTGGGTAAATCTCGCCCCCTGTCTAGCCGACGATTCCACCAGCGCTCATGGGTTCTCCTAATCGAAACCCGATAGGTTCATCGAAGGGATTTGTTGAGTCAGGGATTCGACAGGATCGAAATCGGTGATGAATCATGGAAGTTTGCCTAATGTCGGGCGTCCTGGGCTGCAGTATGGTCATTGCCGACTGTACCTTGGTTAGTAAAACTCACAAATTCTTCACGTGCGAAAATAATCATGGTATAGTCATTGGTACGGTCATTGCCGACCGTACCGTTGGTTGGGAAAACCCCCGTCTTGTGAATATTTCTCCTTTAGTATTTTAGCCACCATTTCCTCATACAAACTCCCTTTTAGGTGATATTTGGCTCGTTGAGCTCGCATGGATGAGGCACACACTCCAATGGTATTCAATCTTGATTTTGGATTGGTAAAAAATGACCATTTTCCAAGCCTCTTAACTTGCCATCTAGTGTCTGTAACTTCTGAATTCTTCTCCCTTCGTCTCCTTTCCTCTTGATAGTTCATAATTTCCACCTACACATACCTATACACAAAGACAAGGGGAAAAAGTAAAATCCTAATAAAAACACATATTGTAAAAATCTCATTGGAAAAATGGGTTTGTGTTGAAATCAACGTAAAAGTTAGAAACCAATATAGAACGATGCCAAAATTACAATGTAAACATATAAAAAACAATAGGAAAAATCATGCCAAATATGGACACATCAGAATTCTTCTTGTTCTTGTTCTTGGTAACATAGCCAAGACCTTCTTTCCCATTGTGTGGTCTTTCCATTTGCAAATGATCATTAATAGGGCCCTTGCCCTTAATTCTTGCAAGCTCATCTTTGAACCTAGCATTTTCCTCAACAACATTTGCATGATCATGATAAGAAGTAGAGGAACTAGGCATATTAAATTGAGCTAGTTGAATTTGAAGTTGTTCATGTGACTTACTGAGGGTAGAGTGTTTACTCTCCAAATCCTTGTGAGCCTTAGTGAGCTTCTGTAGGTCCTCGGTTAGTTTAACATGACCAACACCAAATTAAACCCTTTTAGTTTAGCAATAGCACGGTCATGATCCTTAGAGAGTTTGGATATGATTTCATTATGTGACTCCTCAATAGTCTCAAGTTTCTCCTCAAGAGAGACTCGAAGCTCTTGCTCTTCCTAAAGAGTAACGGTAAGAGAAGCTATTTCAATAGCATGTTCCCTTTCACCTTCTCCATTCTTCTCAAAAAGTTATTGTGCCTCTCCATATTTACTCATGAGAAGCTCAAAGTGATTTTTTGTTTGACCTCGCAAGTTAGCCATAAAGAGACGCATAGAGTAAATTTCATCTTCTACACGAAGACTAGCAAGATATATTTTTCATTTTGAGTCTTAGAGATAGAACAAGATGATACATCGAAGGCCTGGCCATGAAGCACCTTGAGGATTGGATGGGAAGTTTCTCATTTGGGGATTCAAAAAGAGACGGAGATGATGAACACGCAATTGCAATGGAGACCACTTCACGTGTGGTTTCTTATTCTTCTTATTCACCGTCACCGGATGCATACTCTTTTTGAGTCACCAACACAATCCTAGAAGATGGATTCTTGTTGGAGGTGTTATTCTTGAAGAAAGGCTTCTTGCGAGTTATCTTCGACTTGTCTTTGGGGATAAGATTTCCTCCTTAGGCTTCTCTATTCTCAAAAGGGACACTCGACAATGAAGTCATATTTGTCTTCACAATTGAAGAAATACCTCACTCTTTGAGATCCTTACTTAGCACCACTTGTCTTGGTCTTTTCCTCTACATAAGCCTTGGCCATGCCGGGATTCTTCCAAAACTTTATGGATGCAAGAGCCATGTAATCTTTATGGATCGTCTCGTACTCTTTGGGATTTATAGGAATTACCTCCTCTTCTGAGTCAACCTCTTTGTCCTTATTACCTTGGTCACAACTTTGTCCTTCAAAGCAAGAGAGGCTCCTTTGTGCATTCCAATAGCACGAGCATGAGAATTTGGGGCAATCTTGACAGCCACTTGAAAATACGCTATCTTGCATAACCTCATTGGAAGTCATGAGATGGTAGTTGTGTCTTCCTTATAAACTCTTCAAGTCAACGGGGTCAAATGGCACGAGATCACTCACATACTTCCTCTTGATGCAATCATCATCAATGTGTGTGGCACCGAGGCTACTAAAGGAATTAGCAATGGTCTTGAGCCTTCGATACATGTTCTCATGATTTTCACCATCAAGCATATAGAACCCTTCGGCCTCATTTCTCAAGGCATCATATCTATTTCCCTTCATACTTTTATTTCCTACAAACATGGTGATAAGATCATCCCATGTTTCTTTGGCGGTGGAGAAATGTTGAATGTGTGGCATGATCTTCTCTCCTGCGGTTTGTTGGATCATGTGCAAATCCACGACATTGATTTGACAATCAACCACTTCTGTTCTTGTCAAGTGCTAGGATCAATGGCCTTGTATCCAACTTCAATTATTATACATAGCTCAATGCAAGAACTGTTCAAATGAGATTTCATCAAATATTTCCATTGAGAAAAAGAGGATGCATTAGCCTTAGGTGGATCACCTCTATTGTTTATATGAGAGTGTGGAATAGGAGGGTTGGGTGAGTACCAATTAGGGACTTCATCGTACTCCTCCTTCCCATTTTTAATTTTAAGTGGGTCTTCATTTTTAGATTCTCCACCCCCTTCCTTCTCCTTGTTTTCACCCGAAGAGGTATTCCCCGGAGACGTCAAAGAAGAAGGAACGGTGTCCTTGGCTTTCATGAGTTGCACTATCATTTCAAGAAACCCATTAATAGATTCCATGGAGGAATTCAAGGATGTTTCCATCTTCTTGAGGTCATCCATGGTAGCCGTAGCCCCGGACACGGTGGTTTTCTCATCGATGGCCATACTTTATCTTGGGCGGTTAAGCCCCAATTAAGAGTCGAGGCTCTGATACCAATTGAACAGATCGTATGGGCACCTAGATCGAGGGGGAGATGAATAGGTTCTACCTCCAAAATTTAATACTTATTTTAGACTTGACACAAAGGTAAATTCTCTAGATATGCAACTAAGCTGAATTTACCTATATGACAAGGATTACACTAAGCAAGAAACAAGCATAAAGTAAATATGAATGATAGAAGGAACCGAAGTGGAAGCACTTTTTATTTAGGCTTGACACAAAGGTAAATTATCTAGATGTGCAACTATGATGAATTTACCTAGATGACAAGGATTACACTAATAAAGAAACAAGCACAAGGTAAATCTAAAGGATAGAAGGAACCAAAGTGGAAGCACACGAAGATAAGGATGTATTCCGAGTTCTTCCTTTTTAGGGGAGTACGTCTCGTTGGAGGGGTGTGAGTTTCGCCACAAAGGTCTCACTGTATTCTCCGATGAACCTCGCCACAAAGGCCTAGTTCACTTTCCACTATTGGAATCCTTCAAGGAGAAATCCGGTGCCTTTACAATAAACTTGGGGCACACACTAACAACTGAATTGGGGCTCCCCAAATCACAAAAAATCGGCTACAAGAAACACAAGTGAGTAACAAGATGCTTAGGTTTTTCACAAGGAAACCCTGGGCTCAAATCTCTCAAGTGAATGAGGGGGACCGGAGAACGGCTTGGTGAAGATGTAGATCTTGGCCTTCTCCTTCAATCCTCCAAATATCAACGAGTTTGCGTGGAGGGATTGGGCGATCTCTTGATTTTGGTGAGCTCAACAATGGTTGTCTTTCTTTCCTGGACGAGCTGGCCTCTTGGGGAAGAAGAGAGTTCCTACTTATAGTCATTGAGAAACTAGCCGTTTTTTTTTACCAGATGCGTCGATGTCGGATTAATCCGGAATCAATTCGGAATGTCGGATTAATCCGGGGCAATCCGACGGCAACCCGAGATTTTCACGTTCATGTCGGATTTGTTCCGGATTCCTTCCGGATCTATCTGTCGTCTACCCGAGATTTTCATGGTCATGTAGGATTCATTCAGGATCAATCCAGAATTGTCGGAATATTCCGGAATCAGTCAAACATACCACTGAATTCTGATTCTTTCGGGGTTTTAGGCCTCGATCTTTTATCCTTCACAATTAGACCAACACCGTTTTGTGCTTGACATCAATTGTACCTTAACCACAAAGCACACGGTGAGATATCATTTATGTTGTTAACAAACACACAAAACCTAAGGGATTAAAAAATGTTCTTTCACGATGGCGATGAGAAAGGTCGGCGGAAATGGCAACATGGAGTGAGGGTTTCGACCCGTGGATACCTCTCCGACCCCTTCATATAGTGTATTGTCGTGGACATTCACGGGCCACTAAAAATGTTCTACAGGCGGGATGGCTTTGCGGGCTCTGTTTTGGCCCAGAAATAGTTGAGCCCGTAAAGCCGTCGGAAATTTTTCGGTTTGTGAGGTTTTCATTCACAGCTAGAGAGAGCATCTCCAACAGTGTGTATGTAAACTGGCGCGGCGCGGAAAAAACCGCCGTTTTAGGACGCGCTAGGCGAATCTTGGGGCTCGAGCAATTGCGATAAATCTAGGTGCACGCTATATTTTGGCCGGCACGTACAGAAAATCCCTATCCGGCAGTCAGAATATTGATCTCCTAGTCCCGCGCACAACGGCCGAGCTCGCGCGTGAACAGCCAACAACCACGGTGAAACTTCCGCGCGCGCCAGCGGCAGATCAGCTCCCATTTCCCCTCCCGCTGCCGAGATTCACCCGCTGCCACGCCACCCCGTCGCCCCAAGTTTCCCTCCGGCCGTAGCTCCCATCCGCCGCGGGACAACCCGTGGTAGTGAGAAGGAGAGAGGAGAGAGTTGCCCGCTTTATTGCATCTACCTTTCCATTTGTCAGAACGAGGTACATGATAATCTTCGAAAAGATATCATCGAGGAGTGGTGGAAATGGAATGGACAACAAAACAACTAGTTTTACCTTGTGGTACGTTTATTTGAGAGCTACTTGACGAATAATTTGTTATATTTTTAATAAACTAATGTTTCTATTGTTGTGTACCATTTGTCTGTGTTGTAAAAATAATGAAACTATTTTTATTTTAGATTTTTACTTGGCGAACAATTTGTTATATTTTTAATGAACTATTGTTTCTATTGTTGTGTACTATTTGTTTGTGTTTTAAGAATAATGAAACTATTTTTATTTTAGATTTTTGTGCGTTTGTTTGATCTACTTTGTTCTACATGTTTGTTTGTACGAGGTTTCTACTGCGGCGTGCGTACTATTTTCCAGCGCTTTGTAAATTGCCGCCTCTGCCGCACGCACTATTTAAGCGCCTATAAAATCAGTGCCACACAGCGCACACTGTAAACGCAAAACAGACGCTGCAAACGAGCCAAAATATTGAGGCTCTGTTGGAGATGCTCTTAGCTCATTAGTCGTATTAGGTCAGTAGCATCGTACGGTCGAGCTCACGACGTCATGGACTCACTAAGAGATGAGGACAGGGGAAATGGTTGAATAATGAAAAGTACAATTAAACATTACATGCTGCTCGTACATAGACATATCAGCAGGAAATGGCACGAACAAGCAAAGATGAGTGCTGTATTTCATCACACATACAGCAAACGAGCAAAGCGTGCAGATAACTAGCGCACATCCAGACTATTGTTTACCAAAGGGCCAAAGGGGCACCCGCCTTGATTCCATTTTAAACTGAAACAAAATACAAAGAAAACATAGTAAGCAGGTTTCTAACATACAGCCTGCATAACGAGTGACGGCCCCACTCAAGTGCACATCCAAATAGGTAAGCTTCTGGGGCGCCTGGACAACCAAAAACGAAGGGACCTGACTTATTCATCATCCGTATTATCTGCCATTATTTCCTCAACATCCGATTCTGACCTGATTTTGAAAATGAAAAAACAAACGATAAAATTAAATATCCATGGATCCTAGCTACTGGCTAGCTAGTTTAGTGGGGAACAACAAATGAATAAGTGATCGAATTTCAAGTTACCGATTATCAGCGCCCGGTTTCTGTTCCTCCGAGGGAAAACAGAAGGCATATACTTTCCTCATGTTTGCTGCAAGAGCATCACTATTGGTAAGCTGGATCCTATTATTGTGGGATTCCCCGATCCCGCTGTGGGCCATGAGTAGCCAGGCGAATGTGATGAGCTCTCCTCCACCGCTCAGCTGCGCAACATGCAATGCCGGCCTTGACCTGCCAGCAGCGTAGAGCAGGAGCCGCGTCCACATCCGTGCTAACTCCTCCATGGTTTCCTTGCTCGACTCGAAGTCATTACCACTATCCTGAATGTCTTCAAAACTTCCAGGTTGCTGAAGCCCATCCAGGGCAGCTGCTGCACTCAAAGAGAGCGGCAGCATGGAAGGGTGCTGAACCAGAAGGTACATCATGTACTTGGATAGTTTTCCGCATAACTTCATCAGAGCAAAAGGTACATGACCTGCTGCATTTTTATTGTTTGCCTCCATGTCCGAACGGGAAGCATATTTCTCCAAATGTACCTCGGTCCCTAGATGCATCGCGGCGATACCCATACCAAAATCTCTAACAAAAATGTCCTGTATTTTTCTGGACGCAAAACCAACATTTCTCCATTCTTCGGGTCGATCCGTGTCTAACTCGGATACTAAAACAGTAATCTCCTTGGCAACCCACTCTACAATCATGGTATCCACATCCATGTACTCGGTGTCTAATAGACTGCTCATGAAAAATATTGTCTTCTTTTGGACACCGAACAGACCCACAAACAACTTCCGAACCAAGATCATTATTCGTTGACTACATGTTCTTCGCTGTAGGACGTTGCTGACAGTCAGCCAGCCATAGAAGTTGTACTGTCCAATCAAATTTGGCCACCGCTGTTTCATTTTTGGGTATCCGATGTCACGGCAAAATACAAACCACGAGAACCTGGCAAGTGCATCACACTTTTGAGCCTTCAGCCATGCCCATGTCCATGGTGACATCATGGAAACAAACAGTGAACAGACCTCTAGGAAAAAGCATCCGACAAATAGCGAATAGGTGATTGCAGCGTCAGCTTTGCTATACCTCTCTTTGTCACTTAAATGGAAGAGCACAAAAGAAACAATAACAGCGGCCTGTGAGATGCATCTAAGTATAACTCCACTCCATGTTCTGAGTACAACAGACTTTGTGTACAGATCGTCGTATATCATGCCAAGCTGAAGCTTCGCAATCCGAATCATTTGGTCAGGGTCCTTGATTATGTTTCTGTCTAAACTTTTGTGTCTGCTACCAAGCATGTTGCGCTCAGCTAAGACATCCAGGACAAATGGCATGGAATCCAGAGCAGCACGAACAAAACCAACATCGCCAGAGACTCCTTCAGGCAATACATTTCTGTAACTATCTTCAGCTGAGCTCTCAATACTTTTGAGACTGCCACACTTGAGAGACCATGTTCTTTCTCCATACTTGATAATTCCAGCAACAAACAAGAAGCTACCCGCGAGTAAAAGGTTCTCACTGTGTTTTCCAATGGACTTCCAGAAAACAAATAAAGCTAGGCCAACTTGCGTCACCAGATTCAACAGATGCCTCAACCACAAATTGTTGTCCTCCATGGCAAAAGCAGTAATCGTGTCCTGCCCGCCAAGATGGACTAGGAGAAATGGTGCCCAAAAGAAAGCTAGTGGTTGGGTTCTTCTTAGTCTCTGCATTTCCACATTGACATCCTCATGCCGTGAGAGATATCCCAGTGCATATACTGCCACTAAGTCTGCCCCCAAGTAAGCTGCCCAGAGGGAGAGACTCAGGAACCTGTTGCTGCTTTGGTGCCGAAGTCTGCCAGCAAAGAAGAGGACCAATTGTAGTGTGAAGCTGAGTAGCACAAGTAGTTGGATTTCCCACTCATTGAACACTTTGATCAAACTGTCCATTGCAGACATTATAGAATTTTTATATCTGATACCACCGTACCTGGTGGATAAGTTATATGAGTTTAGTGCGAATTTTGCAAAATAGCATAAATATTCAAACCTAAACAAAAAGTATGTTCTCCTTTCTAAGTGTACAATAAGAAACTTCCTAAGCCATTGTTTGGACGCTATTTTCCTCTCGTGATTACACCCATTATACCCTGTCTGCAGTTCCTGTACTAGATGAAGGTTTTCTAGAAGCCCTTTATGCTAACCCTTGGAGGGGAAAAGAAAGCTCAAAAATCTTACTTCAATGGAGAAGCAAAATATAACTCAAAATTCTTCTCCAGATTAAAAAGTTGGACAGAACAAAAAAGAACTATTGACACATCGATCTGTGAGACTGCCTCAGATCATATATTGTATCATTTAATAGTTTGGAATCAAAGTATAATTTGACCTCGCCGCGACTGGAATATAGATGATCCCAATAGATACAATATTAAATTATATTACAACATAAAAAGTTATAAATTTTCGACATATGTATACTAAGTTCAGAGGTAAATCCATTATAGTGTACATACGTGCCGGTTATGTGCACTAATTAAAATTGGAATTCAACTAAAACAAAAAATGCATATCAAGCTTTATTATAGGAAGTTATAATATCCAATTGAAGAAGTTTGTTTTCTAAATTTAGATGTAATAGTTAAAGTATATAGCTTTCTGAACATAAATCCTGGAAAAATACATATGATATGTCAAAAAATCACAAGTAAAATGAAAACAGAGGGGGGGGGGGGGGGGAGTAATCGTACCTGCTTGCAAATGGATGGTTGGATTGGTATGAATGACCTGATTAAGCAAGTCGATAATGCCACCATAATGTCCTTGGAAGAACGAATTGGAAAAATGACAGATACCTCATTAGATTTTCTTGCATTAGTCTATTAATTTTTGTAAATTGATCTATATTTTTGAACCGTTCATAAGAAACATTCTGGTCCACTTTTTTGTTCTTCTCTATAAGCCTGTATATATTTTTCTGAATCTAATGGGCAGATATATATTATTTTTACTTACCTCATATATTAGGAGTTATTAATGCGTATACTTGAAATTTAGAAGCAAAAACGAGTTAAGGGGGAGTAGAAAAGTGAAGAGAAAAGAAAACAAAACAAAGAGCACTGCAGAATAGTTGATATGATTGAGATTAAGCAATCCAATGTACGAGCGCATACCTTAGACTAGCTAGATGGAGGCTTCAATTAGGCACCGGACGCCTCATGATATACGTTTGTGTCATGTGAAGCCTGCATTATCGGTTTACATGTTTAGAAGTATACCCCGTTCTAGTTCTATTCCTTTCTTGTTGCAGCAAAGGTGTAAAAAAGCACTAGAATTCTCATGGTAGTACTGTCCTTTGATACTTTTCTTGCAAGGAGAGAAAAGAGTAAAGAGAGATATAGTGCTTTTATAACAGAATATTGGATTGAGTTAACGCATGCAGGCACATAATATTGCACATGGCACTAATGCTTAAATGCTTACAGGAGACAGTAAACTGAATACCACATGCATACTCTTTATTTTCCCTGCTCTAGTCTCTAGGGCCCTCAAATCTTTAAACTACATTCCATACTCCCCGGTTGCATAAAGAAGTCCAAGAGTAGATTGAGGCATAAGCCTCCTTTTTCGAAGAAAAAAGAGCAGGAAAACAACAATGGTATAATATTAAATTGCAAGAGAATTACACGATCGGATGTGCTGAAGATCTTCAGCCCATGCGCCAGCAACCCAAGAATCACCACAGAATATGTTCTGAGCTCCCACCACAATAGCCATCTAATTGGACACAGATGCAATATTAGGCTGTGAAGTATCACTTGGTATTTGAAAAAGGATCTCTGGAATGAATTTACCTCGACACCTTGGCGAGATGTGACACTTGAACTTCTGTAGCAATCAATATATTGCCCGGAAAGACCACATAGGTCTGTGTGGAAAATTCAGGACATTAATGTCAGACGTCAAGGGTAACAGAAGTTGGTAGCAATGCCAATGTGGAGAAGAGTTAACTGAAATTTTTCTTTTGCCAGTTCATTACCTTGAACATGAATTGCCTAGAAGTTAGTAAGGTCGGGCAGCGAAATGTAGGTGCCATTGTTCGAAACGTAACCACGTAGGCTGGGGCACAACTATGACATGTTGAATACTGTAAGCACAGATGCACAATGCAGATGAATAATTGATAAATGTTCTCTACCTGACCCAGAGCATATATAATGTCAGCAAGAACGAGGACCTTGTCACCATTATGGCCAACACCCTGTAATGTTACGAGCACAGCAAAAAAAATTGTTTTGGATACTATTGAAGAATTTGTGATAGATGGCAGTTGTTTTGCAAATATTAAAATATGAAGATAAAAGATAAGGATGTGGATTGGTTTTGTCTTAGCAATCTGGGTCACTGTAATATAATTAATCAAAGTATAATGCTCCTGCCAGTTTCCCAGGAAAAAGAAGAAGCTGACGGGTACTGCCTAAGGAAGTCATTTGCATTTGGACGAGCAGCTCCGCTTTTACCTTCCTAGAAGGCTCACTTGCATTGCCTTCTGCACGTTGGCTACACAAAGAACTAATTTCATCGACGAAGATGATGAAGGAAGCATTTTCATGAGGCAATTTCAACAGATAAGCATCTAGCTTTCACTTTCTCCAATCCAATTCAAAAGATCCCATGAAGATACACCACAGGTGATTCGTCATATAAGTAGCCAGGGGCGGAGCTACGGCCGGTGCTACCGGTGCTGTAGCACCGGTCCAGCAAGTCATCCCTACACACGGTTGATGTCATGCGCCACAGTGTAGGAACACCCAGACCGTCGAAGCATCCTCGGCCCATTGCGTGAGACAAGCTTGTGCTCGTACTGCAAGCCTGCCCAAGGGCTAAGGAGAGGGACACGCACAGCATGAAGCTTATGATCGTTTCTCTTTCCCTCTTGAAGGGGTAAAGCATGTGCTTGCTTCCTGCATTTTTCTCGTTTCGACACCACGATAGTAAAGAAAGTACCAAGAAAACTAGTGAATGAATGGTTTGTTTTACTTAGACTGTAGCACGACGGTGGTTTCTGGTTCTCTACTAGCTAGACTATTTATTAACCGTAAAAGAAAATACACTTTATTTTTTATGTACTCTTACATTTGTTTTGTTTCGTTTTTTTTTTGTGAATTTTGGTTGAGAACTAGCGAGATTTGTTGTGTGTTTTAGTTACAAAATATCAAAAAAAATATGCATACCACATGCTAGCACCCACACCCCCCCCCACCCACCCACCCACCCCTACTCTGTTTCGGGCTCCGCCACTAAGTAGCAGAAGGTGATTATATACGGTAGCATATAGGAAAAGCAAAATAATTCAAGCTTTGGCTCTAAATATCAGGACTGCCTATGCTAAGGAAGAATGTACCATATAATTCAACAAAAACACGAGATTATGTTAACCAATCCTGATGTTGCAAGAAGAACCACGCAGAATCATGGAAGAATATGAGTACGCAAGTAATCTTCGATGGACAATTCACTAAGCATTGCGAAATTAGTATTTTATGGAGTAGAATACTTGATTCAATGTGACTCTGATAGAACTTGGAACGAGACTGGAACTACAAGAAAGTGAATTACAGTGGCAAGAGGCAATCACCTGAAGAAGATGGAGTCAGCAGCCTCCGCCACATGTCAATTGACAACTAAGACTTTCCTGACACCGGCGGCAGCTCCATGGCCTATGGGTACCTGTAATTTGTGCCACATATTGATCAATAAACCAAGTTACCTGCAGAAAAAATAACCCAGCCCATCGCCACAGTTTGAACCAACGCTGAAACACAGTTCCGTTCTCCATTCTGCAGAGAGTGGATCAGACACTGGTGCTACTATTCAGAGAGATTTCGAATTGAGATTTGAATCAGCTTGTGGTGGATTTTTACACAATTCAGATGCAAAAATTGCAGGAATAGGATAAAAAAAAACATTGAAGCCCACCAAGATTGATTTGGGAGCAGCCAATACAGAGCCAGAGAATCAGAAATTGCAGAACGCATGGGCGAGATTTAACATCTTGCACATCGATATCAACAGAGTTAAAAACAAGGGTGAAATTTCCATTCCATTTTACCTACCACCAGGATACGAGGTACATTCAAATACACCCAACACCGAACAGAGCAAACAGCAGCGAGATACTTCAACTACTCCACAACAGAACATGAACCCTAAACAGAGGCTAGATTCTAATCTGATTTTCCGCGGTCGACGGATCTGGCCCTAACCGCCGAAGCCGTAGAGGGTGCGGCCCTGGCGCTTGAGCGCGTAGACGACGTCCATGGCGGTGACGGTCTTGCGGCGGGCATGCTCGGTGTAGGTGACGGCGTCGCGGATGACGTTCTCGAGGAAGATCTTGAGCACGCCGCGTGTCTCCTCGTAGATGAGCCCCGAGATGCGCTTCACGCCGCCACGGCGCGCCAGACGGCGGATCGCCGGCTTGGTGATCCCCTGGATGTTGTCCCGCAGCACCTTCCGGTGTCGCTTGGCGCCGCCCTTCCCGAGCCCCTTTCCTCCCTTGCCACGGCCAGACATCTCGGATGCTTTCCCTCTTGTCCGGTGGGTTTGACGGCAAAATGGACTGTGGTGACCACGTGGCGAAAATAATTCACAGACTGCACCTCGGGCAAAAAAAATTCGAAATCTAACCCTTATCTGTAGCGCCCAACGCCAAGGCGCCACACCCTTCTGCGTAGCGCCTGACGGCTAGGCGCTACACATCTGCATACGTGGTGCTGCGGGGCCAGCAGCCGGCCTGCGTGGCGCCTGGCAGGTGGGCCCAAGCCGTGCATGTGTAGCGCCTCGACGCTAGGCGCTACACATCGAGTGCACTAAGTCACGCGCGACCCCCTCTCCCCCACACCCAAGCAACACTTATCGTTTTTTTGGAGGAAGAGAAGGCTCCCCCGGCGGCTCCCCTCCCTCTCCTCTCAAATCCTCCCTCAAATCCTCCGATTTGAAGGTTTCTTCATCGAATCTTGCCCCCAACAAGTTCCTAGAGGTAATGTCCTCCATTTCCCCTTGTTTTGACCAATTAGAAACCTTTTTTTTGGTTGATTTTTGTTTCAATCTTGGAAACCCTAGAAATTCAATTTTACCCCAATGATGCATGATGTTTGTAGTTTAATTGCCTAGTTGGTGGCTTGTATGGTCCCCTAAATGTTAGGGTTAGGGTTCTTATATGTTAGGGCTAGATATTTATGAGGATTAGGGTTAGGGTTAGATATTTGCTAGGGTTAGGGTTAGATACTTGTTAGTGTTAGGGGTCTTTTGTTTGGGTAGTATGTTAGCTCAAAGATTAGGAGTATGTATATAATATAATATTAGCATGAGTAGAAACGAAATGTTATAATTTTCCACATTATTGTCTTCATTATTTTAGGAATGTCGAGAATTGTTCATGTTCATCATGTGGACAAGGATGCATTCATGAAAGGTGATTTGGAACCGGATCCGGATGAGATATCGTTGGTCTTCGAGCGTAGTCCTACCTATGCGGAGGTTTTGGAACAAGTTAGAGTTGAGTTGAATTGGATGGACCGAACTCATGAAGTAGAGTTGGAGGGAAGACATAACGCGGGTCATGGATTGCACCTTCGTTGGAAGTTTTTGCGTATCAACTCCGAGCTACGGTGGGTTGCATACAAGGAGACCGTGGCCGAGTCACTAGACAAGTCTCTCGAGTTATTTGCCACTAAAAAGGTTGATGCTCGTATGAACTTGGACTTGAACCATTGTGCCTCCCCATTTCATGGTTTGAGTCCAACACTCACGAACCTAGATGTAGTCTTTGAACCTCCTTCCACCCAACATGAAGTGAGGAAAACTTTGAGCCCCATTAGGAATAACCAAGATAATGCATTGAAGAGAAATAGTGAGTATGAGGATGATGAGTATGAGGACAATGAGAATGGAGTCGAACTCAATGACAACAATCTTGGAGATTTGGACGCATATTATGTGCAAGAGACTATGGATCATGACATACCATATTCTCGATGCTATGCATCGGGGTCGGATGACGAGGGTCCGGATGAAGAAGTTGATGAGGAGGGGTTCACGGCGAAGGAGGCGGAAGCTTTCAAGAAGGTATTGGGACGGGATCATCGGATTCCGTTGTTTCGTGATGTTAGTCTTGCGGATGAAGCCACGGTGGACGGCGGCAAGGGTATAGAGCTCGGAGCTAGACCAACTTCTTACCGGGATATGAATCATGTGGAGAGTGGGATATATCCCGGTCTGAAGTTTCCAACGTTGTTGGAATTTCAGATATGGATCAAGGAGTACTCGGTGAAGTACCATCGTCCGTTTAGAGTTGTCCGTTCGGACAGAACGAAGCGTTATACGGTTGCTTGCTTGGAGGATGGATGTCCATGGATTGTGCGTGCAGTACCATTCAAAAAAGGGCCCGAATGGCACATATCTAGTTGTGCGGCAACTCACATGTGCCGAGGCAAGAAGCTCGATGGCAAGAGTGCCGATGGAAAGAAAGTGAATCAGGACCACCGACAACTGACCTCCGAGTTCATCGCTTATAGGCTTTCCAACTCCATCTCATCACTTCCAAGGATGAGTATTAAGAGTGTCATGGAACTTGTGGAGAACCTTTTTCACTACAAGGTGAAGTATGGAAAGGCATGGAAGGCGAAGCAAGCCGCATTCAAGATGTTGTACGGTGACTGGGAGGAAGCATACAACCGAATCCCCAGGTTGTTGGGAGCCATGGCCGCCAGTAACCCCGGGATAGTTCATGTGGTTGAGCCTTTTGGGGAGAAAACAAGGACCCTCAACGGAAAGACTGTCCGTGTATTTGGCCGTGCATTTTCGGCATTTGAGCAATGTGTGAGTGCTTTTGAACATTGTAGACCGGTCATCTCCGTTGATGGTACGTTTTTGACAGGTCCATACATGGGCACTCTATTGGTTGCAATAGGAAATGATGCCAACAACCGTTTAGTGCCATTGGCTTTTGCTTTGGTGGATGCGGAGAACAATGTTAATTGGGCATGGTTCTTTCATCTTTTGAGGACCAAGGTATTGTTGCCTCAAAGGGAAATATGTGTCATCTCGGATCGTCATCAAGGAATTCTAAATGCGGTTGATATTGATATCCCCGGCCATGCTCCTTTGCACCATAGATGGTGCATGAGGCATTTCTGTTCGAACTTCTATAGGGCATGTGGTAGCAAGGAGTTGACCGATGATTTTCAGGATTGTTGTATGGCTTTCTCAGAAAAGCGGTTTGCATATCTGTACAATAAACTGTTGGCTAATAGGTCCCTCAACGCCGGTGGTCAAGAGTGGCTGAATAGGCACATTCACCTTACGAAGAAGTGGGCAAGAGCTTTTGATGAAGATGGCCGTAGGTATGGTCAAATGACAAGCAACATGGCCGAATGCTTCAACAAGGTTCTGAAGGGTGTGCGTGCTTTGCCCGTAACCGCAATAGTTGAGTATACATTCACCAAGTTGAATGAGTATTTTCTAAAATACTCGGAGGAAACAGATAAGCAGATTATGGGAGACAACAAGCACAAATACAAGTATGAGTTTCCTCCAAAGGTTGATAGTTTCATGCAATTTGAATCAAGGAAGGCAGACTCTCAAATAGCAACAATTTATGATAATGAAGAGTTGATTTACCAAGTTAACGAGCCTGGAGGAACCACGGCCGATGGTGTCCAACATGGAGGTCGGGCGTTTAAGGTCTCTCTCAAGAATTGTGACTGCACATGCGAAAGGCCACGGTTGCTTCATCTCGCTTGCTCTCACTTGCTAACGGTGGCTCGTACCCGAAATGTGGATATTAATCACCCACTCACAGTTAGAAATTCCGAATTCTCTATTGTGACGACCAAAAAAACATGGGCTCCTAGATTTCATCCATACCTTGACCGATCACAATGGCCAGAGTATCATGGAATTCAACTATGGCCCGATCCGATATGGAAGGTGATCAAACGGGGAAGACGGAAGACAAAGCGTTTCAGGGGTGACATGGACGGTTGGGGCCGTGGTGGGAGAGAATGCCGCAACGACCAATTCCAAGAGCCTCGTGAGAGAACACGTTGTGGGAAGTGCAATGTTGTGGGGCACAACTCAAGAAAATGCACGCAAGGAAAAAGAGCAAAAGGAAATGAAACTAGCACAAGCCAACATGTTGGTAGCCAACCAAGAAACAGCCAACATGGTACTCCTAGCCAACCAAGAAATAGCCAACATGGTACTCCTAGCCAACCTTGTGGGGGTGGTCCTAGCCAACAAGCTTCTAATAGCCAACAAGCTTCAACACAACAAAGAGTGAGCCAACAAGCTTCTACTAGCCAACAAGCTCCTAGACAACAAAGAGGGAGACAACTTGGCCTTCGGAGAGGCCAAGGTGCATTTAGAGGACGTGGTGGCTATGGAGGCCATGGCGGTGGTAGAAGAGAGAGTATAATAGGATATCTACGTGGACCATATCCGTATGTATATTATTTTTTGTTTTGCATTACTATTGTTTCTACTTTTGCCTTCTTACTATTGTTCATACTTTTGCCTTCTTATTATTGTTCGTACTTTTTCCTTCTTACTAACTTATATCTTTTGTAGGTATGGCGGCGTCTCAACCCAACAAGGCACCAATGAAATGGGTGGATGACTCGGACGATGAAGGCGAGAAGACGAACTTTTTGGAGGTGGGTTTGAGGAGGGTGAAAGAGCAAGATGCTAAGGAACGTGCGAGGAAGAAGAGAGAAGAGGAAGAAGCGAAGATGGAGGAAAGATTACAAATGAGTATGAACGCCCGGATCTATGAAGACCGTATGAGGAAACGAACTCAGCAAGAGGCGGAGCAACGTCAGAAAGATTTTGAAGAGAGATGGATGAAATCCGTGGCTTTGGAGGCCGCAAGGAAAGAGAGGGAGAGCAAGATATTTAGGGAGAGGGTGCTTCGAGAGGCTCGCCTTGCAAGGGAAGAGGAGGAGGAAAAAGAATTCACTTCTAAGAGGAAGGAGAAGGGCAAGGGACCTTCCTCTACACAGTAGAGCAATGGCCTATGTGAACTTGAGCTTGAGAATTATGCTCCCTAATGCGCTTGTGAACTTCATGTACTATGTTTATTTGTTTCGAACCTTGTCGCATATCGGTCTATTGTACTTCGTGTTGTCGTGAACTATGTGCAAGTATGCTCGTGGAATATGTAGAACTATGCTATGTTAACCTCGCTGTCAACTATGTGGTAAATTTGGTGCACTTTCTGGTTTTGAATTGAACATTGCAGTTTCTGTGAATTTTGTTTAAATTGTTGTTTCCGTTTTTTTTTCAAATTTTTGCACATGTGTAGCGCCTAACAGCCAGGCGCTACACATTGACATATGCGCCGCCCAAATGCAGACACTGTCTGTCCTTTGGCGGTGTAAAATTCTTCTATGTGTAGCGCCTTCGACCTAGGCGCTACACCTTCGCACATGTAGCGCCTGCTTCCTGGGCGCTACACATGCAGTTTTTCTGGCTACCCGAGAGCAGCAGCGAGCAGCCACAACCAGGCGAGCTCAAAAATTGCTAAGTCAATGTGTAGCGCCCAGGACGCAGGCGCTACACATTGCAAAATTTCTTTTCCTGCAACACAAGTTGATATTTTTGTGTGCAAGTATTCCATAGCAGATACATATATAAATATTATGAACCACTCAGCATATAATAAGTTTCGTCATAACCATAGAGGTTCAAACATCACAAGAGAGGTTCGAATAAGTCTACTAAAATAAGTTTCAACATAACAACATAGGTAGAACTTCGAATAAGTCACTACAAGTTCATTACATATCCGGGCAAGTCTTCTACTTTCGTGCCCGACCCCTCTTCGTAGGAATCTTGTCCCTCCTCACCGGTGCCGGCTGCTCTTCTTCCTCATCGTCCTCATCGTCATCATCGTCATCCTCGATAAGCCTCATCCTCCTAACCGTAGCTGACCTCCGTGGCTCCTCAACATGTGGCTCCTTTCCTTTCTTGATCCAATCATCTGGTGTGTACCGGTGAATTCCGGTCTTCTTTCTTAGCATGTAAGCAGACCGTTGCTTAGCCTGCCGCAAAGTCATGTTATCCGGAATTCTCGCCTTCGAAACAAGTAGGAGTATATTGTTAAGGTTACGAAAGAGAGACATGCATACAATATCGGAAAGAGGAGTATTTTGTTACGGTTAAGGTCATACCCCTTCAACGGAGGTTGTGTCATCCTCAAGCTCATGGTCCGTACTATCCACGGGGTCAGAAGGAGATTTGGACCTTGATTGCGACGGTGAGCTGTACTCGGGGTCACGGCAACCAATAAGGTTGGCAAGCCGGCGTAAGCGTTGGCCGGAGCGCTGCATGATTGTGAGGGAGATGTCAAATAAAGCATTGGAAAATAAGCATTTAGGCTATCTTGTGGTAATAAAGTATGTTTTTACCTTAACAAAGCCTCGAAATATACTTTCGCCTTTTTCTCCACCCGGCGTGGTCGCCAACAATTCTTCGCTCTCACTAGCTTGTTTCTTTATCTCCGTGCGCTAGAGGAAAAAAGAAAAAACACATTAGAAATAAAGCATTGCTAAAGGTGGAAAGAAAACGAGTAAGTTAAAATTACCACAAAGTTGAGCACATTAGAAAAATCTGTTTGGTGGCCCTCCCTAACCATCTTGTTGTATTGGATTTGAGCAAGTTCGTCAAACACTATGGGCTCTTCCAATATCTCCTCCTCGAAAGCCGGTGGGCATATCTCCACGCGAGTATTCTCAAGAAACCAGCGAATGTAGTTGTCGAAAGCAATGGGGCAATGTTCCTTCAAATATCTGCGGCCCCATCCATTCATGAGAGCTTCCTCCACACACAGCTCAAATTCGGTTATATATTTCTTATGGTGTCTCTCCCAATTTGTCACCTTTCTCTGCTTCCTCCGGTCCAAACTGCATTTCAAAATACGGGAGTCATATCAACAAATAGAAAAGAAAACAAGTTACGAACGAAACATATGTCATTTAATCTTACTCATGAAGCAACTTGTCTGTGTCCTTCCACTCTGGTGGGTGAGCCTGAAACAACCCAAACTGCCTCAGAACGCGGTGTGGCAAGTGAAACTCAATCGCCCAATTGCATATCAACGGGCACCGCATAAGCCATAAAGTTTGTTCCTCCATGCACTTTGGGTTCAAATCATAAGCACGCAAGACACCAAATCTGTTCCCCTTCCCATAAGGCTCCCAATCCACCTGCAGCATAGCACGTCGACATCAATTAGAAGGAAGATACAAACAATGTGAGCGAGTCATTTTAGGATAAATACTTACTTGCTCGGGAGTAAGCGCATCCAACTCGTTCATGTACTGCCTATACATGTTATCTGTATCGCTGTGAGCCTCCGATACAATGTCGTACTTGTATGCCCAAGTTGCGCGGCGTAGAGGGTTGTTCCCATATGCTTCCCAATCAACATAATTTATTTCTCTAGGACGTCCAACTGGTATACGATCCCAGCTCCACACGGAGAGTAGAAGCATAGAACCACCAACTCCGCAACTTGCCGTGGTTCTACGACAAGCATCATCCAGCTGCACATAATGGCAAGCAAAGTCAATACATGTTCAACATGGATATCAAGAAAAATTATAATTTATCAACTTATTACCTGCCGATACAAGTAGGCAAGTGCAGCACTCCCCCAGCTCCATCCATAATCAAATATGGTCAACGCTTTAAGCCATATCCATGGAGCGTTCCTCCCATTGCCGTCAGCAAACATACACCTACTAATAACATACCACATGTACACGCGAGCGTACGTCTTCACCAAGTCGTCATCGGCTCCTTCAGGGCAAGTTTTGAACTTCTCTATTATCCATGTGTAAGGAGCGCCGGCTGAGACTCTCCCTTTACTCGGGTTCTCAGGCACCGGTGGAACATCACCAATAAGATCAAACATCTTCTGACGCCACCCTTCAGAATCGGTGTCCATAGCTACAGGCTTCCCCTCAATAGGAAGAGCAAGGATCATGGAAACATCCTGGAGTGTGACTGTCATCTCGCCGGTACGAAGGTGGAAACTGTGTGTCTCCGGCCTCCACCGGTCGATGAGAGCGGTAAGTGCAGCCGCGTTGAAGTTTGGGGTAGACCGGCTAACAAGTTGGATGAAAGGGAGGAGCCCGGCCATCTCGATGTACGGAGTGTACCGCTCATCATACGGCATTTCTTTGTCGCTGGAGACCCCATGATACCGAATCTTGAAAGGTTTAAGTTCCTGTAAACATACAAGTTAAATAGTTAGAACATATCCAACACATTTGCTAGAGCACGACATTACAAACATTAAAGTCCACGAATAATCATCTTACCATCCTCTTCTCCGATATCATATAGGCCCGGTGTTTAACATCATAGAAATCATCGAGTAACCATACCATCCTACATATTCCAAATCATTGTGAGTATCCCACACTTTAATTGCACGAAAAATTTCCACACATTTTCATAGCAACAACCAAATAATCTAACATACAAATTTGGTTTCTAAACTAAAATAACCTACTAGATTGTTACCAATGTAAACTATAGCTACCCTAATGCTAAAGATAATTCAAACAAGTCATTATTCCATACCAAAATCAAATCCAACTAGAAACTAGGGTTCCACCGAAATTGCTATATGGAGGCTAAATCTGAGAAAATTTGTGGATGAAAAGAGGGGATGGGAGGAGAAATACCGGGGCAAAGCACTTGAGAAGCAAACCCCTCCACTTCTCCTTCAGATGGGGAGGGATTTGAGGAAGATTTACGGAGGGGGAGGAGGAAACGCTGCTGTCTTTCTCTTGTTCGTTCGGTACTGGAAGGAAACAGAGAAGAGGGGCGCCGCGCGCGGCTCTAGTGATTCGATGTGTAGCGCCTAAGCCTCGGGCGCTACACATGCGGGCTCCGGCCCACCTGCCAGGCGCCACGCAGGCAGGCGGCTGGCCCCGCAGCGCCACGTATGCAGATAAGTAGCGCCTAGTGCTCGGGCGCTACATAGAAGGGTGTGGCGCCTTTGATTCGGGCGCTACATGAAAGGGTTAGATTTCGAAATTTTTTCGCCCGAGGTGCAGTCTGTGAATTACTTTCACCACGTGGTTACCAGAGTCCATTTTGCCGGGTTTGACTCGTGTGCTGTGGATGGTGGTGGGATGAGGTGGTTGGTGGTGGAGCGTGGGGGCGAGGCGGAAATTTATAGCCCGGGGTTTGGGGGCGGGCGGGGAGGGGAGAGGGGCCGATCCGCGTGATAAGGGGTGAGAACCGTTGGATGTTGATGGATGGCGCGGAGTGGGGGAGGAGGGGTGGAGCGGATCGGTGACGTGGCAGGGGAGGGTGGGTGTTGGCGGGGAATGCCCGGATGGTTTTTGGATGATGGATTTTTGGGCGGGTGTCCGCTGCCGCGAATTTTCGGTAGGGATGGAGGCAATTGCACTGTATATTAATTTAGCTTTCCGGATTCATTTAACTTCGAAACTGCAATCAAGTGAACATGGTTGCGGGTTTGATTTATTCCAAATCACCAAATAGCGACAAACACGAAAATGCAAAAGGTTTGGTCCCGTTATTTTGGCATTCTTTTGTTTCGGTCCCTTCGCTCCAGATCCCTTTGCTCTAGCAAATTTGGGATCGACGAGTGTCTCGTATTAGAGCATCTCTAGTAGTGACTAGAAACAGCGGAGTTTTCAGTTCGCGTTTTAGGTGTTTTACTGTCCCGAAAACCGCCGGCCAGAGTAGAAACTGGAAATAAAACTACATATTTAATTTGTTTTGGATTTCGCTGGAACGAACGAACGAACACACACGATGATTTTCATAATTCGTTGCAAACTACGGTAAAAAAATAACTTAATTTACATAGGTGACTATGAGCTCTAGTTCATAGCCAAAACATAACCCTAGATCTCCAAAAGGGTGCGGCGAATACTCCATCGGGCCTGCATCGTCGACGTCGCCGTGTTGTCCTCACTCGTCATAGTCGGAGGAGTGTCTGGTGAAGTCCAACTGGGAGATGGCTTCCGCGTCCCACTTGCGGCGCTTGACTTCATGCTCCGCGTCCGCACGGAGGCCACGCTCGAGCTGGGCGATGTTGTAGGCCTCGACCGCTTCCTCGAAGCGACGGTGACGCTTCTCTTGCCGAAGCTCACCATGCACCGACTTCGCCGCCACAACGTTGAGGAGATCCTCCTTGTTTTCGATGTACGAGAAATCATCCTCGTCGCTGATCTCCTCTTCCTCCCTTGAGGACCGCCAAGACCGTCATCGACGACCGAGGCGGGACGACATCCTGCGAGCCCCCGGCCTCTTGGTCGTGGATGTCGTAGTCGAGCCCCTTCATGCACGCGGCGGTCCATGGTGGGCGTCGGCCTTGTGGTCGTTGTTGCGGGCCTGCTTCTCGGAGTGATTCACGCGCATGACCTCGTCCTCGACGGCTGTCGGTGGTGGCGGCGCGCTAATGCGGCCCCGAGCCGCACCAACGTGCTTGTTCACTGGCCACATGTTGGCGGGGGAGGGATGGCGAGGGATGGGTATTGGTGTACGTAGCAGATTTTTTTTTAAATGTCCTATGTAGCGCACATGATCTACTATCGAGGTACGAGCCAGGTTAGATCTGATCGTTACCAACACGAAGCGCGGAACATGTGTCGATGACGATGTCGGTGATGCCTAATGAAGAGTCTCAAGGCTAAGCCTAACGTTGGGACTATCGTTGTCTCCCTATATCATGCCTTCTATATCCAGCAGATTGAGAGTATCACGTGTTACCCTTCTGAGAGTTCGCACACGTACGTCCATAAAAGTCCGGCAGCGCTTCACCGTCCAGGGCTAATCACTACAGGTTCACAATTGAGGTGGAGAGATCCCAACACATGAGAGAGAGAGAGAGAGAGAGAGAGAGGAAGGGAGAGATATTAGAGTTAGATCTAATTGGAAGAGGACACCTTAAAACCCAATTAGAGGGTTGGGATCCTCTAATCAACTAGAGAGAGAGCTTGAGAGCCAATTGTGTGTTTTGCCTCAGGGCTCGTTTGGTAGAGGTGTACCTACGAGTATTTCAGTGTATCTTCCCAAGTGGATTGGGTGAAGACACTCCCGTCACCAAAAACTCTTCCTTACACCATAATCCCCTTCCTAATTAATACTCGCAGTTGATTTATCCGTTTGGAAGCCGTGAGGGGTGGCACCGTTGATAGCTGCGCAGAAATAGATCGCGCGTCGCTGCGAGCGGCATCAAGCCAAAACGCGAGGGGCCAGGGGTGTCTGGTATACAGGACAACCCGACGAGTTTGGGGGTGTTTTATGGTTCCGATCCCTGGCAAGACTGGCCTACCAAACGGCCCATTAGAGTTTTCTGGTGGTTTTAGTTGGGCCGGGATAATACACCAAAAAACCGGTCCAAACACTTGGGCCAAACAAGGCCTCAAGGGTTTGGGGTCCTTTTATAGTTGGAGGGGAGAGGGAGTTTCCTTGGGGAGATGGATTCCCACTCCCGATCCAGGAGGGGACTGCACCATGGACGAGGTGGCCACACCACCCCTCCTAGGGAAACTCGGATTGGACTCCTAGATGGAGTCCAATCCCCCCCCCCACCCATTTTCCCTTTCCTATTTTCCCTCTTTTCCTCCTCATTTATTTCTTACATAAATCAGTGAAAAATCCCAGCGGATGGTGGTGCGCATTGTGAGAACATGGCCTCACCTCGCAGCCCCCAAAATTTGTGTTTGTCCATAGGAGGAAATATGTCCCCCTCTGGCACTCCTCCCCCCCCCCCCACCCCCCGCATTCTCGTTTTTTTGCCTCAAACTCTTCCGGAACCCTTTGAACCCTATAGATAAAATCATTGACCTTATCTAATGATGTGAGAAACATATTTCCGACATCCCAGGACATCTCATGTCCCCCATAATCTCTCTGAATATTGATTATATCACACTTGAACCATCCGGGTGATACCCGCTCTTGCTCTGGACCATCCAGCGTGAACATATGACTGTGACGACTTAAGTGTGTGACCCCTACAGGTTCTATAACAAGTAGACATGGTCGGGAAACCAATTTCCCAATCAATAATCAACATCGGGACCATGGACGTCCATATTGATTCGTACGAATTATACGAACAACACTATTGAATTTGTTGGTTGTTGAGTAGGTTCCCATTACTTCTCGATACCAATCAATACCTCGAGACGAGATGAATGATAAGACCGTGAATAAACTCGTTAGTCACCTTATCACATTATTCCCGATACCTCGTATGATTCCTTTTACTCGTTACTGTGATATAGTGTCACCATGACTAGTGTCATGTCTCTGTCTGTGCATACTTATTTACTGGTACTATTTCACGGAGTGGATTCTGGATGTATCTCTCTATTAACTAGAGGAGTAATTCCCAATCTTGAACTATCGCAATGAAATGAATACTTTCGAGACCACCTAGTGATAGCCTTTTTTATCACCTAGTTTACGGTGTGATAATTGACTATACCAAAATGATCCTTACGGCAGACATTGTTGAATATTCTCATGGTCTAATGAAGTAAACAAAACAACCATCTTATGACGATATTATTTAACAAACCTAATTTTATAGTATCTCAATTACTTGGTCTACCCAGACACTTTGTTGAAACAACAAAGTGCTCCCGTTAATATTGACAAAACATTTGTTCATGACCAGGAAATATATGGTCATCTAATGTTAACAAGTTTGTTTGTGAGACATGACAAAGGGTGTAACTGTGTTTATGTTCCCGAAGTGTTATTGAGTGTGGCCCATCTCTGAATATACTTGCCTGTGGACTCGTCGCTTTTCTGCCTGCATGCTCGCAACTCTTCGATAGTTGCTTGCCGTTTGTACGTCGCCTGGAAGTTCTTCTAGAAGTCGCGGGTGAGATCGTCCCAGGATCTGTAATGCGTGCATGGTCTTCCTTCGATCCAACTACGGGCAGCGCCTACGAGGTGCAAGTTTAGGTACTGCATGGCTGTTGTCTTGTTCCCGCGTTGGCACTTCACC
>CM054060.1:305184631-305336421 GCA_028641055.1 Alopecurus myosuroides
CGTTGGGAGACCCAAAGCGCAAGGTGTGAAGAGTGTAGCAACAAGTTTTCCCTCAGAAAAGAAACCAAGGTTGAATCGACCCGTAGGAGGAAGAAGAACTTCTGAAGGTTGATGCAGCTGAGATGGCAGGGCGCACTACCGGTGCAGCAGCAACATGGAACCTACACAAAACAATCAATTCACTTTGCCCCAACGAAGCAATGAGGTTGTCAATCTCACCGGTTTTGCTGAAAACAAAGAGGTTAAACGTATGTTGTGGAAAACAGTAGGAAAACTGTAGGAACATTATAAGAGCAATACGAAATCAGCAGGTGTTTTATCAGTATGAGGAAAAAGGACCGGAGTCCACAATTACTAGTGGTGTCTCTCCGAGAAAGATAAATAACATGTGTGGTGAACAAATTACAACTGGGAATTGATAGAAATGAAGGCTGCACCGTAGTGCATATGCAAAACCTAAAGATTATTATGTGATTTGTGCGTGCATTAAACAAGATACATAGTCTGTTATCCAACTGCATCTATGACTAAAAATCCACCCTCCGAATATCATCCGAACAAACGTTGGGTATTAAGTTGCAAGCAACAGATAATCGCAATAAGCAAAGTGTGTAATCTAAACAATAACATCATCCTAAGAAAAAGCATTGTTGTTTTCTCCCTAATGGCAACAACACATCCTCCATCCATCACGTTTATGTCACTCGAGCACAGATGAAAAGGAGTCCTGAACCCACTATCGAGCATAAATACCCCCTCTTGGAGTTACTAGCATCTACTTGGCCAGAGCATCTACTAACAACGGAGAGCATGCAAGATCATAAATAACATATGCATGAAGATAACATGATAGATTGATAATCAGAAGACATAGCATTCAACATTCATTAGATCCTAGCAAACACAACATGTAGTATTACATAAAGATGATCTTGATCATGTTAGGCAGCTTACAAGATCTAAACATGAGGCACAAAGTGGAGATAACAACCATCTAGATACTGCTATGGACCCTTAGTCCATAGATAAACTACTCACGCATCACTTCGGAGGAGGGCATGGTGGTGTAGACCCCTCCGGTGATGATTTCCCCCTCCGGCAGGGTGCCGGGGAGAGCTCCAGAACCCTCCCGATCTCGGGATGACGGTGATGGCGGCCTCGGGTGTTTCTTGGGTAAAAGTGGTATATCTTTAGGGTTTACGTCTCGGGGGAATTATATAGGCGTAAGGGAAGAGGCGGTGGAGGCCCAGGGGCCCCACACCACCCCCTGGCGTGGCCAAGGGGGGCACCCTATGGTGTGGGCCCCCTGAGGCCCCCCTCCGGGTCTCTTCGGGACTCCGTGGAATCTCCGGGATTTCTAAGACTTCCGGGCTTCAAATTTTCCAATTCTGAGAATATTTCCAGAACAACTTTTCTTAAACTTAAAACAACAGAAAATAGGGAACTGGCTCTGTGACATCTTGTCAATAGGTTAGTCCGGAAAATCGATAAAAATGACATAAAGTGTATAGCAAACATGTGGGAAACAATAAGAAAACAACATGGAACATCAGAAAATAAGGATACGTTTATGACGTATCAACATCCCCAAGCTTAGTTCCTACTCGTCCTCGAGTAGGTAAACGACAAAATAAATAATTTCCGAGGTGACATGCTACCAACATAAAATTGATCATCATAATGTAAAAACATAAGTAAGCTGAGATCATAGAACTTTAACACAAGCATGATAAATAAAACCTTAATAATAAAGCATAGCAATCACCTTGCATCATGAGAAGTAACTCAAATAAAAGATCATGCATAACAATGCAAAAAAAGATATACGTTTGTTTAAAGTATAGAGAGAACATGTCAAAGTGATATTTCGCTAGTCCTTAAGAGTGGGGCAAAACGTAAATGCCAGGAAACCTTCAAAGTGCATGAGGAAGACTAGAACAAATAATTAGAGAACAAGCAATAACACATCATGAATCAATTAATAATGTTTCTGGGACAAATGCACAAAAACTCAGAATGGCAAATATGCTCTCTCAACTGTGCATAAGTTAGAAGATGGAGACTCAACATAAAAGTAAAAGAAAGGCCCTTCACAAAGGGAAGCATGGATCACTCATGTGCTAGAGCTTTTATTTCATTAAACAGAGTATACAAAAAAACTTGACACTCCTCCCAACCATCTTTCACAAACCATGGCTAACCGAATCCTCGGGTGCCTGCCAACAATCACATACCGTGGAGGAGTGTGTATATTTTAAGAGAGGTGTATGCTTATGTCAACGATTGGTAAACAGAAAATACAGTACGTCACAAGCCAACTAGACTTCACAAGAGCGGCTCCCATAGAAGGACGCATCTGGGTAGAAGGTCATCCCCCTTTCTCTTTTGTTTACACAATTATGCTTTGACTGATAATAGTGAAGAGAATTTGTGTTATTTATTTGGGGCTGGGCACCCCACTGCCAGCTCTTCTAACATTGGATAAGAAGATGAAGCCACTAGTCCAGGGTGTGAAAGTCCAATCAACAAGTGAGATAAAGATTCTCTATTTACATCCTCATGAGCTAAAACAGGAGCACAAAACATGAGTAATTTTGAAAGTGTTAAAGGTAACACATGAGCAATTTACTTTGGAGTGGCGGTTAAATACCACATGTAGGTAGTTATGGTGGACACAATGGGAAAACTTTGGTTTTGGGGAGTTGGATGCACGAGTAGAGCTCATACTCAGTACAGGTGGATGCTAGCAAAAGACTGGGAGCAAAAAAACAAGAGAGCATACGAGCCATAATCATGCATAGCGACATAAACATCATTAATCAAAGCATAAGTGGTACCACAGGTTCAAAAACTAAATCATCATGGAGGCTAATCTTACTGGTTCATAGTCATAAACATGGTGTGAGAATGTGCCAAGTCAACCAAATAAAACATTCAAAGGAGAACACCACAAATTTATGCTTCAATATGACAAGAACAACTCATGATTCTTTCAATGGCACATTAAACACTCTTAGCTATTTGAGGCTAACCATGCTACTCAATAACCAAAATTATTTAAAATTAAAATAACAGCTAGCACGATATGAAAAAGTTCTAGCCACAGTCTATACAAGCTTCTACTTGCACCATTAAAAATTCTACCTCAAACCGCATTTTCTTTTCCCAATAAGCACCATAAAATCATGCTTTAACAAACGTTATATACATGCTACAGCAATAAAACATGAGAGTACTCACATAACACTACTAAAACTAAAATCTCTGAATAAGAGATGCAATGAAAACGAGAGCTAAACATGATTTTTTTGCAGCAACTAGAAGAAAAACTAAGAATACTAGCATAGCAAGTATTCAGATGAAAAAGCGGAGCGTGTATCTCTCCCAAACAAAGAATGCTAGGATCCAACTATATTATTGCAGCAAGTAAAACAAAAGAAAAACAAACAGACGCTCCAAGTAAACTTCATATGATGTGACCGAATAAAAATATAGTTTCACGAGAAGTGACCTGATAGATAGTTGATGAAGAAGGGGATGCTTTGGGCATCCCCAAGCTTAGACGCTTGAGTCTTCTAAAAACATGCTTGGATGAACCACGGGGGTATCCCCAAGCTTTTACCTTGCACTCTTCTTGATCACATATATCACCTCTTCTCTTGACACTTGAAAACTTCCTTCACACCACACTCAAATAGTAATTCGCATTAGAGGGTTAGTGAAAAAAATAAAAATACACTGGTTCTGTATGGCACAAGTGCTATTTATACTTTTAAACATTAGATACAACCATTGATGTTTCGTGAAGCAAAGAAATCCACTTGACATCGCAAAAGAGCAAATGCAAGAAAAATGGCAGAATCTGTCAAAACCAGAACTGTCTGTAAAGACGAATTTTTCGGGGCACCTAAGTTGCTCAGTATAAAAACTTAAGGAACAAAAAAGTTGCATAATTAGCTGAGTAATAAGCACAAAAAATTTCAGGTAATTCTGAGCTTCCAGGATTTTATACGATTTTTTATGGTGGATAGCAGAAATCTGTTTCCTGCGTAGGAATCCGAAAACCAACTACAACTCTCGTCAGAAACCTTACTTGGCACTACGAAAACATGAAAATAAAGATACAAAGGAGTTTATACAGAAGTATACAACCCCTTGACTCAAAGAGAACATAGGAAAACAAAGCAAAAAATAAAACCATGGGTTATCTCCTAAGAAGTGCTTTTCTTTAACGCCTTTTAGCTAGGCCCAGAAAAGTGGAATCAAGTATTTTCAAAAGGAGGGGAATTCAAATCAGGATTGGGAAATTCCATAATAATGCATTTTATTTTATCTAAGTGAGTTTCATAGGCTCCTCTCTTAGTACTTTTAGGCTTAGTATCTTCGTCAAATAAATGGTCAAGAACAATCCAATCAAAATTCTTTTCTTGGGCTTCATGCAATGCTATCAATTTAAAAAGGATTGGTATTTTATCCTCCTTTTCATTATTAGATTCAGTTTTTTTAAAGAGAACCAACAATGTCTACACATGAGCCAATCATATTGAAATGATCAAAGACTTTTCTAGCTTCTACAGCAACATCTCCAAATTCTTTAAACATAGCTTTTAAGATAAAGTTTCTTTTCTCAACATCTTCAATGCTATTCAAATTGAGGAACATATGTTGTAATATGGGATGGAGATTAACACACCTAGCTTCTAACATGTAAACTAAAGAAGTTACAGCAGTCTCATAATTGGGAGCAAGTTCTACTATGGAATTTTCCTCAAGATTATCATGTTTACTAGCATGATCAAAGAATTCTTTAATAGTGTCCTTTCCAAGTATAGAACCACTTACTAGCGGCAAAATCTTTCAAGGTAAACTTAGGGAACAACATGATGAAAAATAACAACAAAGTGACAAGAATAGCAACTAGAATAAGAACTATTTTTTTTTGTATTTTGGATAAAGAGAAGCAAACAAGACAAAATAAAATAAAATAAGCAAAACAAAAACAAAGTAAAGAGACTGGAAGTGAGAGACTCCCCTTGTAGAAATTCTCTTCCTCCCCGGCAACGACGCCAGAAAACTTGTTGATGGTGCCTTGACGAGAGGTTGCTTGCTCTTGAAAACTTTTTTCCCCGACAACGACGCCATAAAAGCTTGATGGAGTGTAGACACACGCTCGTTGGGAGACCCCAAGCGCAAGGTGTGAAGAGTGTAGCCGCAAGTTTTCCCTCAGAAAAGAAACCATGGTTGAATCGACCAGTAGGAGGAAGAAGCACTTCTAAAGGTTGATGCAGCTGAGATGGCAGGGCGCACTACCAGTGCAGCAACAACGTGGAATCTACACAACACAATCAATTCACTTCTCCCCAACAAAGCAGTGAGGTTGTCAATCTCACCGGTTTTGCTGAAAACAAAGAGGTTAAACGTATGGTGTGGAAAACTGTAGGAACAGTATGAGAGAAGTATGAAAGGGGCAGGTGTTTTATTAGTATGAGGAAAAAGGACCGGTGTGCATAGTTCACTAGTGGTGTCTCTCCGATAATGATAAATAACATGTGTGGTGAACAAATTACAGCTGGGCAATTGACAGAAATGAAGGTTGCACCGTAGTGCATATGCAAGACATAAAGATTACTATGTGATTCATGCGGGCATTTCAACAAGATACATAGACCGTTATCCAACTACATCTATGACTAAAAATCCACCCTCCGATAATCATCCGAACAAACGTTGGGTATTAAGTTGCAAGCAACAGATAATCGTAGTAAGCAAAATGTGTAATGTAAACAATAATATCATCCTTATACAAAGCATTGTTGTTTTCTCCCTAATGGCAACAACTCATCCTCCATCCTTCACGTTTCTGTCACTCGAGCACAGATGAAAAGGAGGCATGAACCCACTATCGAGCATAAATACTTGTAACATCCCAGTGTTTGGGAGGTTATAAGGATCTAAATATAATATGTGCATTTGCAAAGCATGCATCTAAAAGTACGGGAAATTTTGGCACGAAAGCTTAAACGAATCAAAGTGACCAAAGTTTCACTTGACATGATGAAATAGGTCTAGATCATCTAGTCAAGAGTACATTTAGAATGATCTTTATAACAAGTATCTTAAGAAACCAAATCATGTGGTTACACAAACCATAATTGGTTGTGACCAACACTAACTCTCAACAACCTTAACCACAAGTCTATAAGTGACTTGGGATAATTCATTAGATATCTACAACCCAAAAAGGGGTGAGTACCCAAATCACACAACTAATAATCATACTTCCACCAATGACTAATACACAATTGAACCATCTCATCAACAGAGGTGTTATGTCCTCTTAAACAATAACTCTTTAAAGTTATCAACCATTACACCACATATTTCCAAATTATTTAGTAACTATTAAGTAATCTATTACAAGTAAATACAAAGGTTCAATAGAAAAACAAATGATGAAACAAGTGTTAACTCAAAACTCACAAGTGGGAAATGACTTGATAATTGTATTAACATATTTATCGAATATGTACATATCTCATCAACCATAAAAGAAGTATCTTAAAGAAGAAATAAATCTTCTTAAACTACTGTTAAACCTTGATCACCACATATGATATTTCCAAATCTCTATGCCTACTTTATACCTGACAAAAATTACAAGGGGAGAATATAAAGTAAAATCATGACATCAGAGAAAACAAATAACAACTATGACATAAGTCATTAAAACCCAATAAGCTTCACACGTTCATTGTTTCAAGCATCTTATACAAGTGAGCATATGAAAGCTCAACACATCAATGAACTATTTGACCAACTCACTATTAAGGCATCATTCCACAAACACTCCACATTTCTATCCAAATCATCATTCAACAATTAAAGTATCTCTGGATACAACGAAGGATAACAACAAGTTATAACCTCTATGAGAGGAAGTAAATTGGAAACTAAGTAAACCAATCATGTTTGATATAAGAACATATCTTATGGGAAACTAAATGAGAAGCATATGGAAGGATAATAAAAGCATGAACTGACTCTTAATCTAGATCTTGTTATGTTGTCTAGATCATTCTATCTTGTTTCCAATCTTCTCTAAAGTCATTCTACAAGAGAAGCACCCACAAGAAAAGAGGAACCACCACCAGAAGATCTTCAAGAAGATTATTTAGAGTGTGCCAGAAGTGCTACTCTAAGCTGCTATAAGAGTACTTGGAAACTCTTATATATTGATCTATTTTATTAACACTCCTGAAACAGTGTGATACTCCAATGTTAGTGTTATATAGAAGTAGTTTGGTAACAAGTTTCTAGACCTTGTTAACATGTCACTTTTGTATACTCAAACAATTGAGTGTCATACACAAACAAACAAAAGTTTTAATAACCTAGTACATCTCAGCCTAGTGTATATGATTAGTAATTTGGAGGCAAGTCTGATCCACTTGTTAACAAATTCTTTTTATATGCATATGGAAACTTGATGTCATAAAATAGACCTACATTCTTTTATAATCTTCTAAGTAAAATCTTTGCTTGGAACAACTGGTTGTTTTCACCACAAGGGTGAGATAGTTGAAGTTGGAGACCAAGAGATGAACCTACCTACAATGGACAAAGGTGATAACAGAAGACAAGTGGCAACCAGTGATAAGAACATCAAACAACAGAAGTCAACAAGGAGCAACACTGTCTCAGGAAGAATTTATTCAGTAAAGCATTAGTTAATGTTAGAGAATCCATAACCTCTATGCCTTGTCAAGCTCAACAGAAATGAGGAACACATAGTAAATCTCTTAAATGGAAACAAGTATCCAGTAAGAAATAACAACAAGGGTTTTGTATCTACATGTCTTGATATGTGGAGGTAGATGAAAACAAGCTTAATACCTTGTTTTCCAAATCCTTTTCATAGATAAGACTAACAGATGATAACAAAAATTCATCTACACATAAACATACAAATGATCACTTGTTTCTAAAACAAGCATGGGATAATATTCATACTTGGAACCTAGTGGAAAACAAACAAATAAGATTTCAAAGCCACTCAAGTTTTCCATTTAATCAAGTATTAAAAACAGCAACCCTTTCTTTCACACACCTAAGTAAAATGTCTACCAAAATTGCTAAAAATTTAACTATGAAAATAACATGGTATCATGCAAGAAAACAAGTTCCTTCACTCATTAAAATCATTTGGTGTGACATGGAATAAGATTCCATATTAAATGATTTTCAAAACAGTGCAAAGAACTAGTACCAAATAGTTTTACCAAATTACTTTTTATAAGGAATTGTATAGAACATGATCCACTTATAACACACCACTTGAGAACCCTATGTGTGTTGTGTGAAGATAATAATCATGCCTAAAATAATTTAATAGCCATTTAATAAATACAATGAAGATAAGACAACAAAACCACTTAATCTAGCACCCTAAATAAAATAATACAAATATTCTTCAAATCCACCAAAACAAAACATGGTGAGGTGTAAAATTCGATAAGGAATTCAAATATGATTTTTATTAATTTTCATGTTTGCAAATAGGCCCTGAAAACAGGGGTTTCTTTTCATTTTTCATTAACAGCAGGACTTCACTGTGAATAACCAAAACTTGGGGGGTCATCGAAAATCTCCTTTTATTTCCTCTTTCTTCTTCCTCTGCCAGAAGGCAGAGGAGAAGATCACGACGTCGCTGCCGTCATGGCCACCTCCTGCTCAACGCCTTTGTGCGAGGATAAGTAGAAGGAGGCATCTGCATCTGCTCCTCTCTCTCGCAGTCTTCCTCTCTATCGTTTCCTCTGTGCGAAGAACATCGAAACCCTAGCTAGTCCGTCCGCCGCACGCCGTCATCGACTCCGGCCACCTCTTCACAAATTGGGACCGCGGGTAGATGCGCCTAGTCATGCTCGAGAAAGACCAGGTGCGGGGATGGTCAGGATCGAGGGAATCGGGCCGACTCCTTCACCACGGCCGACACTGGAGAATGGCTCATCGCCGGCGATTCAGACCCCACCGCGCGTCACCGACACCTCCACGAGCTCTAGGGTGAGATGGGGAACCTTGGGGTGCCTTTAATTTCACATTTGGTGGGCGGATGTGTGAAGTCGCCGTCGGCCGAACCTCGCCGCCGCGTCGGTGGTCACTGGACTAACTCCGGTGACCATTGGGTCACATAACCACCACCTACGCGTTCGCCCGGAGCTCCTCTAGCTAGTACAATCCACGGAGTGCATCAATTTCATCCACATCGCGTCATTGCTATGCAACTGTGAGGATTTGGGATTGGTGACATCACTTGTGACGTCACCATGACGTCACAACCCTTTTCTTTTTGTTTTTCTTTTAAATTTTAATTTAAACCAAATATGACAGGTGGGACCCACCTGTCAACTTAAAATTGGCACAAAATCAAATAAAATTAATAAACCAATAACTTTTATTCTATTAATCATCAAAATAAAACTAATATACCAAATTGATTAGAAAAATATAATATAAATGATTATCAACTTTTCAAAAATATTTGATAAAGTTTCAAATTCAATATTTTCTTTAATTAAATTAAATCATTTAAAATTTAGAAAAATAAGAAAAATACAAGTTATATACCAAAATGTTCCAAATGAATAATACAACTCATCTATGATGTTTTCAAAGTTATTTGACCATGTTTTCATGTGTGCAATATTTTCCTAATCATTTAATTCATTTAAAATTAATAAATTAATTTCTTATTCAAATATTTACAGAATACTTCAAATGAGGTACCAAATTAAAGAGAAAAACATTTTCAACTCAATTAGTCAAACACAAAACATTTTGTTTAACTTATAAACTTGTTTCTAAAGGTATAATGGAATTCTATAATATTCCATTATAACCGACAATAACTACCTTAATATCATTTTCCTTATTAATAAAACCCACATGTTTTCACACCTACTAAACCTATCATCACAAATAATTAGCAAGTATTGTGATGATAGAGTTCACTGTACTAGTTCATCATTCTCAATTAAACTCATTATCATTAACTCTACACTTTTGGAACATAAAATTTAACATGTTTGTTAACTTTTCAATAATTGTTTTCCATGTGATATTGTCTTGTTACCTCACCAAGTAATCAACACTTCTACTTAAAGATGATAACAATCGTTTGCTAAGTAAAATTGAAACACATGTAAGTCTAAAAGAAGTAATAACCACATCACCACAAGTAATAGAACATTTCACCTAAAACCTATGTGCTTAAGATATCGTATCAAACGTGGCTTACACTTGTAAGCTGGGGTGTTTTCGAGGGTAATTCACGATGCATCTCATTACTATGCATGTATCATCCTTGCCAGTGTTTTCTGTAGTCCTTACTAGGACTACTTTGCTATCTTTCAGATGTCGGGATTTTCTACGACACCCTCGAACCCCGAAGACATTGATTATTATGGTTATTTCAATCTCAGGCAAGTTCATCACTTGCTCATGTCCTTTGCAGTACTTCATAACAAACTAATTGCAAAAACTCTATCGTATTACCACCTAGTCTCAAAAGAATGCATGATCCTATTTTATAATAATATGACTAATTGAATGACTACCCGAGTGGTAGTGTTCTGTTTGGTGGGCGGATGGGACCATGGTAAGATGAGTAGGTCAAAGGAAGGTTCCATCTGCATGGGAAAGTATTACCTAGGGATTAATCACAAATGCCGTCAAAACTCGGTGCGCCGTAAATACCGCGTTGACCATGGGTCTTCTATGGGGGGGAGTAAGTCAGCTGTGATCTTCTCTCGTTCGCATGTCAACGGACTGCCAGAGACGTACGCTGTAGGTCTTGCGGGACTACATGCACATGGGTGGGAGCCCTTACGTCCCACGGACTCTGTGGGTCTATGAGTGTCTGCTAGGGGCGCGTAGATATCCATCGTGAGGGGTGGAATCAGGCATTCAACCTGCTGGTGGAAATGGGTGGGCATGCGTTGTGCGGAGAAGCACGGTTTGGCTTGGACCAACAACCGGGCCCCACACCTGAGTGGGAGTGGACAGGATCTCGAGCCTGGTTGTGCAACATGGTCTTGGTCGCCCATGGGTAAAGTAACGCACCTCTGCAGAGTGTAAAAAGATGTGGCATGTTACCCCTGTTCCGGGAAGGAGCTGCGAACGCTACAGGAAAGGCAACTTTCGAGACATCGTAGTAGTTTTCATAGACGGGGGTGCCATGAGACTACGGTAGAGACGTGGGGTAACGGGATCGCGTGGTAGACAGTAAACACAGGATTTACCCAGGTTCGGTACGTCGCGACAGTACGACGTGCCTACTCCTGCACTTCTCACTAATCAGGGCTAAAGCCTGGAAACAGGATTACAATGTGAGGTTTTGGATCTAGCTAATCGTAGAGGATCAACTTCTCGGCGAGTTGGCCTATAGCTTCCCTGTTATTCGTTTATTGTTTATCTCCCGTCCGGCTTTATATAATAGCCGGATTAGGGCTTATAGAATAGGAAACCTAGAAGACTACGGTAACTATAACTTGGAAAGTAAGGAATACGTCTTCTCCTCCAAGCCAGATCACACGGGCCGTGATCCGGGTTCTTCTAGAATCCGGCTTCTGTGCGTCAAGTTACTGGGCCGCCCAATGGACCATAGCCCACTACCACTTGGGCCACCCTGGTAACCAGGCACTTTGACTACCATCTTATATACCCCTAAACGGTATATATCCGACAGTAGCCCCCAAGAAGGATTAAAACTCTGATTTGCCGTCTTTCGCCAAATGTGCTTTGTCCGAGAAATTTCAATCAGCAGTCTTGATTCTTCTTATTCTTCTTCTTTTGAAAGAGATGGTAACGTGAAAACTCGGAATCCTGAAAATCCGGCTTTTCTCTCACGATCCTTCGTGGAGAAGGAACTTCTTACGTCAGCGCACTTAATCATGCTGACGTAAGGGACGTTTGGGTTTTACGCGGAAAACCCAGTAACATATCTCTGACAGATTCTCACGGGAAACGAGGAGATAACCATCATTACCCTGTCGTTTCATTTCCCGGATTTTCCGGCGAGTAATACGCGTTGATCATCCAACGGTCAAAATAGCCGTTGGCACGTATCTTGACGGATTTCTGGCTATAAATAGTCGTCTTCGTCCTTGTCAAAAACCTTCCGCACTCTCACTGTCCACGCCATTGCCGCGCACAAGCTCCCAAGCGAAGAACCATCCCGAGCACACGAACGCACCCAGAGCACCAGCCGCAACGCGCCGCCACCAAATGGCAACCTCGCCGTCGTCCCCCACTCGCTCCGCCGCGCTCACCATCGACGATATCATCAACGACCTGGATCCGCAACTTGGATCCCCAAAGCACGCCGGCGACGAGCCGGAAAAGACCGCGGCCTCTACGGCGGGCGGAGAGGATCTTTCCGCCGCCGCGAACGCTGCGGGATCGAGCTCCGCACCCTCCCCGCCGTTTGCTCCCGAAACGGCGGAGGAGAAGATCTTATCCCGTGACGATGAGCACTCCGCTACCGGAGCCAACGAAGAAACAGAGTTTGTCGGCAACTGGAGTCCGAGTAATACTCCTCTCGTCCTTCTTCGGCGGATGTCAAGGGAGGGATTAATAGTTAAAGGCAAATGGCGGAACTCGGAAGGTGAACCCGAGCCCAAGCCAAAAGACGGAAGACGCGTCCTCCTTACCTCTCATATCGCGAGAGGTATGGGTTTCCCTCCTTCCGCCTTTTTCCTAGACGTCCTTAACTTTTATGGCGTTCAACCACATAACCTCTCTCCGAATTCCATCCTCTATTTAGCCAGTTTCCAAGCCCTTTTCGAAGGATATCTCGGGATAACCCCTAATCTAGATTTCTGGCAATATTGCTTTGAGGTAAAACATAACATCACAGATGGTATTTCGCCTATCTGTGGAACTATATCTTTCACCCTTCGGAAGTTTAGAGAGGATTGGTACCCAAAGATAAAAATGCCGGGACCTGCCCAATCTTGGCTGGGTTCTTTCTTTTACCATCAGGACATTCCATTCCCAGGCAAAGAAACCGGGGTTCCTCCATTTGTTAATTCTGCCGCTACTCCTCGTGAGAGTTGGACAGTTGCAGCAGCAGAAATATTGCCGGAAAACCTGATGAAGATAAAGCGGCGCATTGCCAAGCTTACTTCCTCTCAGCCTTCTTTGACTGGGAAGGATACCGTTTTATGCTGGTTCGGACGTCGTATCCAACCTCTCTCCTTTCGTTCCCGGCTCCTTTGCGAATACAAAGGACCAGAAGATAGCATGAGAGGAACGGATAAGGCTTATACCAAAAATGATTTTATAAAACGACTTCACCAACTGGTCGCCACCAGCGGTCAGATTGAAGAAAATCTGGCAATTTATCACGTGGAGAATCTGGCCCCTAATGTATTTATACTTTCCTTACTTCCAGTTTTCTTCAGATTAGCTTCTTTTTCTGACCTTCGACATAACGTGAGTTCTTTCCTAGTTCAATGAACTTGATGGAGATGATCTTGCTTCCGACATCGAGCTTAGCGAATTACATGCTAGCTTTTATAATGATCGAAAACGTAAAAAACAGGCGACTTTCGGCAAGACGGTGACTGTTGATGGAATTCCCATCGCCACATCCAGGTATTTTACTGGAGCCTCCCTAATCGTCATTCTCCTTTGGTTCTTCGAGATTTTTAACTCTCGGATATTCTTCTTTCAGTCTTGCCCCAACTCCTCTGAAGACAAAGAAGTTGAAGAAACATAAGACTACTATCAAAGAAGAGTCTTCTTCTGCGACCATGGGCCTGAGGGGGAGAACGGAAACACAGACGGGTGGAAATCTCCGGTCATCTGTTGGAAACGAACCCATCTCCAATTTGGATAGTAACATCCGGATAAAGGAAGAACTGTTCGACGACCTTGGATATATTCGTCCGGAGGCTAAAAAATTCTTCGCTCCTGCCCCTCTAATTCGCCCTTGGCCACAAGGCGGATTAGTTGTTCGCAATGATATCATATTTTCCCCTCGCCAGGTCATACAAGATGGCCTTCATCACGTTGGGATTCTTTTCTTGGAATATGCCAAAGAATTCAACGAGACCTTGGCCGACTTGCGAGAAATGAGCCAGGTGATACTTCTAGCCCCCAAGCATTAAGTTGAAAACCTGAATTCTTCTTAATGTTTCTTTGTATGCTTGTTCATACTTAAGCATTTGGCTTTCATTTCCGTGTTTCAGCATTCCGCAGATGCCATAAACTTGGAAGTGTTTAAGAAGCTTAATCTCAAGAATAGAGAAGTTAAAACCCTTCAATCTATTATTTTGTTAAAAAGCAACGAGCTGGCATCATCTCAGCTACAATTATCGGAAACAACAGGTATTTATTCTCTGCAGTTTTTATCCAGATAAATTTTTTCCTGAATTTTTATAAACTCGAAATGTTTTTCGTGCTCTCTAGCTGCTTTAGCTAAAGCCAAAGAATTAGCGGAGGACGCCATCAATGCATCTCGGCTCCGTGCCGAAAACTCGAGCCTTCGCAATGAGCTTATGAAGGTTCAAGAAGACCTGGAAGCCAGTAATCTGGCCCTTGGGATTGCTCAATCCAAGGCTTCTTTGCAAGCGGCGGAAGATAAATCTATTATCCATGATTTGGAAAGTATGCTATTCCCGCGCATGAAAGAAGGCACCGAAATTGACAAGGTTCTTGGTAAGTTAGTTCCTTTTACCAATTTCTCCATGTATTATTTTCCGTGTTTTGTCGCCTAACCTTTTTTGGTTGCTTTTGTCATCAAAACATGGAATATTCCAGGAATTTCTCGGATTGAGAAAATCCGAGCTTTTGGGGAGGTATGGAATGCAATCAGAAATGCAGGAATGCAATTGATTAACAAATTCCTTCCCACAAGTACTATAGAATTCTCGGAAGTTTACAAACTTCCGGGTGCCAGCATGGAGGTTGCGGGATCGAAGGAATCCATCCTACGCTCCGCCGCACAAGGTGGTGCGCGCATGGCCCTAGGCCTTATGCGTCTGCATTATCCTGATGCGAAATCTTGGCGCGTGGCATCTGGTGTCCCTCAAGGGTATACGGAAAATCAGCGAACCGCCGTCTTTGATGAAGTCAAAGGTCACGCCACCAAGATTGCTTCCATGGTTAACATTTCTATCACTTATCCAGAAGAAGAGGTTCCCGCAGCCCCCGAGGATGAAAGCAGCGAGGAAGACTCGGATGTTTGAAGGACTGCACTTGACCTGGATGGTGGATTTGTATAATAGGAGCACTATATTTACAATGTAATTCATATTGTAACGCTTCTATTTCGTTTGTCAAAACAAGAACTCCGCCTTTTGCAGCTTTGAATTATGAAATTCCTTGCAAGATTGTCGGGTTTAATTATTCCTTTATCTTCTAAGTTCTCTGGCATATGTGTTTTAACTGTCTTTAGCGTTTTGAAAAAATGGCTCAGTAGTATTATGAAGCATCATGCTGAGTAACTGGATATAACTAATCAGTTCAAACTCAGAAACATGGATCATACTAAAGACAATTTTTTACAAACTAGCTTCAGTGACCCAACACACATTCGATCAGATAATGCTTAGAGAATTTTAAGGAACTTTTTTGAAACTTGGGCACGCAGGCACAATCCGAGTTTCCTTTAGCCATTAGCAGGCTGAAATCATTCAGTTTTTTAACGCCGAGCACGCAGGCACAATTCGGGTTAACATTGAGTATTTTGTAAGATCATTGGGAAATAGATAAGGTGGAATCATGCTTTGTACTATAGTGAACTTGTAAAAACATGGATATCAGAATTCCGACGACTTTATTTCATGATCTCAAAAGATGTTTACATAGATATTGAACTAAGTATAGAAGGGACGTAACTGCTGGATGCTCCAAGGCCTCTTTGTCTCTCCTAGCTCATCATCTATCTTTCTCTTTCTTTTGCGATTCGGCTTCTCGGGATCATCTTCCGTATCTCGAATGTCGACAAGATAGTACGATCCATTCTTCATGGCTTTATTTATGACAAATGGTCCTTCCCATACTGGGGCTAATTTATGCTTCCTTTGCTGCACCAGCCTCAGCACTAGGTCACCTTCTTTAAAAGAACGATGCCTGATTTTCCGACTATGGTAACGTCGCAAACCTTGCTGGTAAATGGCGGATCTTTGAAGCACAAGCTCTCGTTCCTCTTCTAGGAGATCAACGGCATCCTGTCGTGCTTCTTCGGCATCTGATTCGTCGAAATCTTGCACTCTTGGACTATCATGGATCATGTCTGTTGGGAGAATAGCTTCCGCGCCGTAAACTAGGAAGAACGGGGTTTGCCCAGTCGACCTATTTGGCGTCGTTCGAATACTCCAAATCACGGAAGGTAGCTCTTCTACCCATGCTCCGGCCGCTCTGTGAAGAGGAGTTTCGAGTCTTGGGCGTATTCCTTGCAGGATTGAGCTATTCATTCGCTCAACCTGTCCATTGGATTGCGGGTGTGCCACAGATGCTAGATCTAGGCGAATTCCCGTTTGTCGGCAATATCTTGCCAACTCTCCGATGGAGAAATTTGTCCCGTTGTCGGTTATTATGCTGTGTGGAACACTGTATCTCATCACCAAGTCGATGATGAAATTTCTAGCGGTTGCACCATCCAGCTTTTTGATGGGTTTGGCCTCCACCCATTTGGTGTACTTCTCCACTGCTACTAGCAAATGAGTAAGTCCGCCTCTTGCAGTTTTGAACGGTCCCATCATATCTAGCCCCCAGACCGCAAACGACCACGTAATGGGGATAGTTTTAAGCGCTTGGTCCAGCAAATTAGTCTGTTTGGCGTAGTATTGACACCCTGCACATGTATTAACTATGTGCTCAGCGTCTGTCTTGGCTGTTAGCCAGAAAAACCCCGCTCGAAATGCTTTCTTAACTATGCTTTTTGATTGAGCATGATGTCCGCAATCTCCGGCATGGATTTCTTCCAGTATTTCTCTTCCTTCTTCTGGTGAGATACATCGCAGAAAGATTCCGGAAGTACTGCGTTTATACAGGCAGTTATCAATTACCGTGTATCCTTTGCATCGATGCTGTATTTGTCTTTTCAAGACTTCATCTGCTTCTTCCGGGTACTTCTGATTAACTAAGAAGTTTAAATATGGAATCGTCCAATCTGGTTTAACGAGCATAACTTCAATGGATTCGGAAGCCAGAGGATAATCAACATCTCCACCTTGTATGGATGGCTCATGCAAGTGCTGAACAAATACCCCTGGTGGTAGAGTTTTTACCCTTTCTGATCCCATGCGGGCTAATGCATCCGCGTTCCAGTTTTCTTCCCTTTTGATGTGGAGTACCTCGAACCCAAAGAAACAAATGGCAAATTCGTCCACCGTTCTTCTGTATTCGGCCATTATAGGGCTTTTTGCGTCCCAAGTTTGGTTAAGCTGATGCTGCACCAAATCCGAGTCTCCATAGCACAAGATGCGCTTTACTCCTATTTCCTTTGCAATATGCAAGCCATAAAGCAGAGCTTCGTATTCTGCCACGTTATTACTGGCGTTGAAGTGTATTTGCAATATGTATTCCATTGTATCGCCTTTTGGGGATTTTAAGACTACACCAGCTCCAGCGCCCTCCTTCATCTTGGATCCGTCAAAGTGCATGATCCAATACTCGGACTCCGGCATTGGTGTTTTCTCCATTGCTTCCGTCCAGTCGGCGACAAAGTCTGCCAAAACCTGGGATTTTATTGCCGTCCTTGGCTGGTACTTAATGTCGAAGGCTGCTAGCTCGATACCCCATTTGGCTACCCGGCCAGCTGCCTCCGCATTGTTTATTATATCCCCTAGTGGTGCTTTACATACCACTGTTATGGAATGCCCTTGGAAGTAATGACGCAGTTTTCTAGATGCGAAAAACACACCATATGCCAGTTTCTGATAATGCGGGTACCTTTGTTTGGATTCGGAGAAGACTTTGCTTATGTAATATACCGGATGCTGATCTGGTATGCTTTGTTCATCCTTCTTCCGTTCCACAACAATTACGGCACTAATAACCCGGTTTGTAGCCGTAAGGTACAGTAACATGGGTTCTTCGTCTTTTGGGGATGCCAAAATCGGAGCATTCATGAAAGTTTCCTTTAGTTGGGTTAACGCTGCATCGGCGTCTTCTGTCCATTCAAATTTGTCGGATTTCTTCAGCAACTTGTAGAGTGGTAGGGCTTTATCCCCCAGCGTACTAATAAATCTGCTGACGGCAGCGGCGGAACCCGTCAATCTTTGGACATCTTTTACGCACGTAGGCTTTGAGATGTTCAAGATGGCTTTTATCTTTTCCGGGTTAACTTCTATTCCTCTGTGAGAAACGATAAAACCCAGAAGTTTCCCTGAGGGAACCCCGAATACACACTTAGATGGATTTAACTTCATCTTGTAAGTGCGCAAGTTTTCGAAAGTTTCTCGCAGATCCTCAAGGAGTGTATCTTTTTCCTTGGTTACGACAGCAATATCGTCCACGTAAACATGGACGTTTTTGCCAATCTGACTATGCAAACAACGTTGCATGCAACGCTGGTAGGTTGCACCTGCGTTCTTCAGGCCAAATGGCATGGTTACGTAGTAATACGTCCCGTACGGGGTTATGAAAGAAGTCTTAATTTGATCTTCCTTTTTCATGCGTATTTGGTGGTACCCGGAGTATGCATCCAAAAAGCACAAAAGCTCAGAGACTGCAGTGGCATCTATTATTTGATCGATTCGCGATAACGCAAACCTATCCTTTGGACACAATTTGTTCAAGCCTGTGTAATCTATACACATTCTAAGAGCAGTAGTGTCTTTCTTCGGTACTAATACCGGATTTGCGGACCATTCAGTGTGGATTACTTCCTGGATGAAATCCGCTGCTAAAAGTCGGATAATTTCCTTGCCAATAGCCTTCCGTCTTCTTCCGTCAAATCGACGGAGACCTTGTTTGACGGGTTTTGATCCTGGAATTACCTTGAGTTGGTGTTCAGCAAGTTCCCTGGGTACGCCTGGCATGTCAGCTGGACACCAGGCAAAAATATCCCAGTTCTCACGGAGGAACTTGATGAGCTCGCCTTCCTATTTGTCGGTCATCCCAGTCCCTACAACGACGAATTTTGTCGGATCTTTGGGATCTAAGATTACCTGTCTTGTATTCTCGGACGCCTTGAAGCTGTCTGTTGGCTTCCGGGTTTCTTTTCCTGCCGGCATTTCTGTCGGCGATACCTCCTTGGCCAATTCCTTCAGTTCTTCCTTTGCTATGACTCTCTGAGCGCAAAGGGCGTTTTCTTTCTCCAACTCATTTGCTAGCTTAAAATCACCAGCTATGGTGATTACTCCTCCTTTGGGTCCTGGCATCTTCAGCTTGTTATAAATATAACAGGATCTTGCCATGAATTTGGCGAAAGCTGGACGTCCGAGTATTGCGTGATACACGCTTTCGAACGGCACTACTTCTAAGGATAATTTTCCTGCCGGAAGTGATCTTTATCTCCGAAGGTGACATCTAGGGAAATTTCTCCTAGGGATCGTGCTTGTCTGCCAGGAACAATACCGTGGAAGCGTATGTTGCTGTAATTGAGCTGGGACTCGGAAATCTTCAGATGCTTCAGTGTATCCAAGTACATTATGTTAATGCTGGATCCTCCATCCATCAGCACTCTTCTTAGCCTAGTGTTCTGGACAATAGGGCTTACGACAAGAGCTTGTGTGCCGGGTTCAGGGATATTCCCGGGATGATCAGACTGATCCCAGGTAATTGGTGTGTTGGAGTACTTCAAGAATTTCGGGGTTGCCGGAACAACCGCGTTTATTTCTCGAAGTGTTATTTTGGCCACCTTTGCTGACGGAGTTGCCAGGAATGTTAGCATTGCTTCTCCATCAACTCTCGGAAATTTGGGTTCGCCCTTTCGCTGTTGTTCTTGGATTTTTTCATCAGTGTCCGATTCACTGTCTTCTTTGTCAGCTTCTGGCTTTTGTTTGGCGGGTTTCCTTTTGGAACCCTTCCCCTTATTTCCGGATCCTGCACTGCCTTTCATGTGCTTATTCAGCCGGCATTGTGCGTTTGTATGGGTGGGTTTCCCAAATTGTGAATGGTGGACACAAGGTTCCGACTTAATCCTCTCCCACTCCTCTGGAGTGTAATTGATTGGATCTGGGCTGCGTCCTTTCCACTTATTCCCTTTTTCACTTCCAAAGGCTATGTTGACCTCTTTGGGTTTTGTCGTTGTTTCTGGAGTTCCTTTTTTGTCAGAACGAGGGGTTTTCTTAGCAAGTATCAGTGATTCGATATTACCCCCTCTTGCTCTGATGTCGTCTTCGGCTGCAGTATGTTCGTTGGCGGTTGTAAGCATAGATCCGAGATCTTTGTGCTGTTTGGAACCAACCATGAACGGTACAAGTCCGGGTTTTAGGCCATTGACGAAAGCATGCATTGCTTGTACGTCAGTTACTCTAGAAAAACTATTCTTCATTGCCGTCCATCTGGAGATGAAATCCACGTATGGTTCATCCTCGAATTGGGTGCAACGGTTCAGCTGGTTGATGCTGTTCGGGCGTTTGTATGTTCCCCGGAAATGCTGAGTAAATACTCTAGCCATATCATCCGAGCTGTCGACAGTTCTTGATGGTAATCCATTGATCCAATCTCTGGCTCCGTCTAGTAACATTAGGGGAAGAAACTTGACAGCTTCCAGGTCTGTCCCATTGTTGATCTGGACAGCTGTATAGTAGTCTGAGAGCCAGGTGTCCGGGTTTGTGCTGCCGGTGTATTTTTGGTAGGTTGGACCAACTTTGGCGAAGCCAGAATGTAGGGTTATTCTTCGGATCCTGTCAGTGAAACACTTAGGACCAAAGTATAGATCATCCTTTTCCGCTCTATCAATGTGTGCGGAATATCTTCCGGCTGAATGGACAGAAGGGGATCTACTCCTTTCTTTTCCATTGTTGCGCGGACGCGCTTTTCCGGGATTGTACCTATCTCTTCCATGATCACGGCCTTTTGGATTAGGCGGGGTCCTGCTCCTGTGCCTTTCTTTATCCTTAGGGGGTGTCCGGATCTCTCACGTCTGTGAGGTATATCGTATCTTCCGGCTTTCTCAGCCAGGTTTCTCGGAGGTGGCATTATTTTGCCGTCATTCCGGTATTTTTCTTCCCGATCGTGGGGTTTAAGTCCACCTTTCGGGGGATGGGATCCGGTTCGGGACGCTTCATCCCTATTGTCGGGGTTTTTCTTGTCTTTTCTCGGATCCTCTTTTTTATCCTTTGAATTGTCTGAATCTCCAGGTTCCTCTGGTCCAGGTGCTCCAGCGGCGCAAGTAGCTGTTTTGCATAGGGCGGAGTTATCCTGCAGTCTTCCTGATCGCTCTTGGGCCCGCTGTTGTTGTTGCAATGCTTTTCCTAGGAAAGCATACACCCCTTGAAGTTTTTCACCGTTGGAGTACAGATCATTGTTCAGGATGGCGAACGCTGCTTCCGCGTTTTCTGCTGCGATTTTATAAATTGGTTCGCCTCTGGCATCTCTGCCGTTTATCTGCTTTGCCAGGATGGGTTGTGAAACCTCTCTTTTGGCGGCAGTACTTCCGGTCTTACGATTCCGGGTAACCTTGTAGGTTTAATGCCAGATCTATTCTTTCTCTTGTACTCCTCTATTTCTTCCTTCATGAGCTTAATGTCATCCTGGGTTTTTTGGAGGTGTTGCCGAGATTTGAGTAGATGTTGCTGTTGCCTTTGGAAAGCTTGCCTCCTGGCTTCCAGCATCTCAGGGGGTTCATTTGCTCCCACTGGCGTTTGCAACAGCTCTTGCTCTTCCTGTTCCGTCATTGGCGGAACAAGGATTTCTTTGATTTTCTTCTCCGCAGTCTTTGTTCCGCTAGCATCTCCTACTTCCAGGTTTTCATCAGCTTGATCAGCTGATTTTTTCTTCCGGATTTTGTATTGGAGTTTCTTAGCAGCACGATGCTTTTTCTTGGAAGAGTGAGGCTTTTTGACAGGCTCATCCTCTGTCAATTCCTTGACATTGGGAAATACCGGAGAAGTTTCTCCGTCTTCTCTCTCTTCCTCTGGCGGAGGGGTTTTAGGGCTTTCCTGGCTGCCGGCGTCCGTGGTATCAGCTGGTTTCGCCATTAGCACTTCATGGAATCCCTCTTGAAAAGATTTAACTTTCCTTTCGAAGGCGTCCGCGTCTTCGTCTTCGGAATCAAAATCCTCTGATCCGGTTTCCGACTCTAATCTCGCTTCAATGGCGGCTAGTACGGATTCTGCTTCCGAGTTCATCGTCTCATTGACGGATGTCGGATCTTCCGCCTGTATGACGGGTGTCGGGTCTTCCGTTGCTGTGACGGGTGTGTTTTTGTCTGCCTCTTGCACGGGATTTACGTCATCCGTGTTTTCGGCGACTTCGGACTGCACCATGCCGATAAAGTGTGTGTCACTTTTTTGTCGGCGATCTGAACAGAATCCGGCATCATAGTCATCCTCGACTGGGTATAGGGCGGGTGGGATAAATTTGCTTCCACCGCAAAACCCCATTGCTTCTGCAGTTAGTCCGATAAAGATGTTAGCAGATCCTATCGGTAACACGCAGGCACTTACCAGGTGGTTTTCCGCCGGTATGTAGGATCCGTTGTCGAGGAAGCGTCCGACATCATCGTTGAATTCCAAGCTTCCGACAGTGATTGATCTTCCGATTCCGCCAAGTATCCCAGATCGGAACTTCACGCCTGACGTCGTTTGCCCCACGGTGGGCGCCAACTGTCGAGACATCGTAGTAGTTTTCACAGATGGGGGTGCCATGAGACTACGGTAGAGACGTGGGGTAACAGGATCACGTGGTAGACAGTAAACACAGGATTTACCCAGGTTCGGTACGTCGCGAAAGTACGACGTGCCTACTCCTGCACTTCTCACTAATCAGGGCTAAATCCTGGAAACATGATTACAATGTGAGGTTTTGGATCTAGCTACTCGCAGAGGATCAACTTCTCGGCAAGTTGGCCTATAGCTTCCCTGTTATTCGTTTATTGTTTATCTCCCGTCCGGCTTTATATAATAGCCGAATTAGGGCTTACAGAATAGAAAACCTAGAAGACTACGGTAACTATAACTTGGAAAGTAAGGAATCCGTCTTCTCCTCCAAGCCAGATCACACGGGCCGTGATCCGCGTTCTTCTAGAATCCGGCTTCTGTGCGTCAAGTTACTGGGCCGCCCAATGGACCATAGCCCACTACGACTTGGGCCACCCTGGTAACCAGGCACTTTGACTACCATCTTATATACCCCTAAACGGTATATATCCGACAGCAACTCCATGAAGTTCTAGTCCTGTGATGGTCTGGCAGGCATAGTTTTTAGAAGTAAAAGCAACCTTTTGAAGAAGGATTTACAAAACCTTGCATTAGCTTATGACTCTTTCGAGTCCAAAGCTGTAGTTAGTGCATCAAACTACCTTCTATATATCATGAACTTGCTGAGTAACGCTCGTTACTCATTCGTTCCCGTTTGACCCCTGCTTAGAGTTGAAGCCTATGGAAGTCGTCAGCGTGAAGCCATCGTTACCTCATGAAGCTAGGTGGAGTCGTATACTACTTAGCCAGTAAAGCATCGTCATCAACAACGCTGGTGGAGGAGAAGCTATCAAGGTGTAGGTGAAGACCATTCGTGTACTTAGCTGTTACAAGCCATACATTAGGGCTGACCTCAGCCGTAGTGGATTTGGTTCTGAGCTAGAGTCATTCTCCAGCTTGGATATTTGAATTGCTTCTTCTGATGTTTCATTTGCAGGAGATCTTCTTGATTCATCAAAGAGATTCTCAAGATTTTGTAATGAAGTTTGTATCCTATAGCTTTGCTTGGACCCGTTGTGTTTCTGTTGTACTACTCTGAGGGATGTAATATTCACAGGCAAGTCCTTATGTGAGTATTATGTCATCGACTTGCGCAATACACATGTAGTGGTGTGCTGGGTCACCACAGATGGTATCAGAGCGAAGCGACCTTAGGTTTAAAACCTTTTAGGAGATCTGTCGGTTGGTAAAGAACTATAGGAAGCCATCTTATCTAAACCATATTTCCTACAACTATGATGATCATTCACTTGAGAATGATACGATCATACTTGTATAGAATATCCTATTCAACATGAGTAAATCTACTTATCTATTTTCTTTATACCTAGGTATGGATAGTTAGAAGTCTAACATGTATTAGTTTTACTGAGAAAAAGAATTCTGACATAGTCAGTGATGATTAAGTCAAAGTGATGATTACCCCATTCTATGAATGTATAGGATGGAGTAGAACATGGTATAGAGTAAGTATAAGAATCAACAATAAGGAATGTTTGAGAATCCTGAACTGTCATTAAGCCATGGTAACTACGAGGTATATACCATATCCTCAGTTATCAAGACTAGAGGTAAATCATTACAGTATAGTATAGTATAGAACTAGGAGAAGTCATAAGCATTTATGGAAGCTACATTACTACTCCTGCGATGTGATCAACAACATGAAGGATCAACAGATTCCATGAGAAGCTTATCACAATCAAGAGGAAGTCATTCAATTTATATGGTACTTAGTCCTGTATGGAACCAAGTTAGACAACAACTACTATATGATCAATTTTTCTTGGTTTATTCCATTGCAATAAGGCATGCAATTGGAGTAATTACATGGGCAAAGAGTGGTTGTGTAGAATAGGATTACAAGGTACTACATACCTACTTGTAGCGTATAGCATTTAAGAGCCTTGGTACTTGAGATATTTTACTCTAAGTACTTTTATTTCACAGGCTTTTGATGCATGAGTGGTAACTGCATTTGGGATTTATTGGATCTTATTTGGATTTTTGATTGACTAGATCTGTGCATGAAGTTGGAACTTGATGTGCAAATGCATGTGCAAACACTAAGTTCTATCTTGATGTTACTGGTCTAGAGGGTATAGGATTAGATGAGAGCGGTCTGAAATATCAGCGGGAAGCAACCACAAAAGCTCTGGAAGTCCTTGAAGTCAAGAAGGCAGAAATCAATAAAGCCACTCATGGGAATGGAACACATCCACAACTTGTTTGGATTTGGTGAGATACTTCATCAACACATGGTGAGCTACCACAAGTGATGCCAAGATGATAACATGTGTAGCTATATCCTAGAAACAGATATGTAGAAGTTCGATAAGTTAACTTATAGAGTCACCCTTTAGAAGTCAAAAACCAAAGGTATAGAAGGACCATAGGAAGTAACCAGTGGAATAGGTTATAGCCACCTATAGGAAAAGGTTAAAACTCGAGGTAACTCGAAGATATTTTCACTAAATAGATGAGTCTAAATCAATGTACACTATGTTGTACAAGCTTCTTTGAGCACTATTTCTCTTGAGACCCCTAGATTAAACCAAATGGAGTCCTAACCATAGATAATATCTAGTGTACCGGAAGAATCTTATTGGTTATTCATCACCCGGTGGATGTACCAAATGTTCTTCAGAAAGTTGAGAGAGGTAGGAAACCATACATATTCATCGGAGAATGAAACTTGGTATCCACTATATGGTGGAAATACCACATGTTATTCGTGAAACCATTAGGTAGGCCTAGTAATAAACTGACTTGTCATAATAACAGACTTAGTGTTACATTATCATGCAAGACAGTGGAAGGTGAACAATATAGACAAGAGGCTACACATGCCAAGAACAACACCAGAAAACATTTGTCAAGATTCAACAGTCTACAGAAGTTCTCTCTACCTATCTTTACGTGAGAGAGGTTGAACTTCGGGACGAAGTTCTTGTTAAGGGGGAGATACTGTAACATCCCAGTGTTTGGGACGTTATAAGGATCTAAATATAATATGTGCATTTGCAAAGCATGCATCTAAAAGTACGGGAAATTTTGGCACGAAAGTTTAAACGAATCAAAGTGACCAAAGTTTCACTTGACATGATGAAATAGGTCTAGATCATCTAGTCAAGAGTACATTTGGAATGATCTTTATAACAAGTATCTTAAGAAACCAAATCATGTGGTTACACAAACCATAATTGGTTGTGACCAACACTAACTCTCAACAACCTTAACCACAAGTCTATAAGTGACTTGGGATAACTCATTAGATATCTACAACCCAAAGAAGGGTGAGTACCCAAATCACAAAACTAATAATCATACTTCCAGCAATGACTAATACACAATTGAACCATCTCATCAACATAGGTGTTATGTCCTCTTAAACAATAACTCTTTAAAGTTATCAACCATTCACACCACATCTTTCCAAATTATTTAGTAACTATTAAGTAATCTATTACAAGTAAATACAAAGGTTCAATAGAAAAACAAATGATGAAACAAGTGTTAACTCAAAACTCACAAGTGGGAAATGACTTGATAGTTGTATTAACATATTTATCGAATATGTACATATCTCATCAACCATAAAAGAAGTATCTTAAAGAAGAAATAAATCTTCTTAAACTACTGTTAAACCTTGATCACCACATATGATATTTCCAAATCTCTATGTCTACTTTATACCTGACAAAAATTACAAGGGGAGAATATAAAGTAAAACCATGACATTAGAGAAAACAAATAACAACTATGACATAAGTCATTAAAACCCAATAAGCTTCACACGTTCATTGTTTGAAGCATCTTTTACAAGTGAGCATATGAAAGCTCAACACATCAATGAACTATTTGATCAACTCACTATTAAGGCATCATTCCACAAACACTCCACATTTCTATCCAAATCATCATTCAACAATTAAAGTTTCTCTGGATACAACTAAGGATAACAACAAGTTATAACCTCTATGAGAGGAAGTAAATTGGAAACTAAGTAAACCAATCATGTTTGATATAAGAACATATCTTATGGGAAACTAAATGAGAAGCATATGGAAGGATAATAAAAGCATGAAATGACTCTTAATCTAGATCTTGTTATGTTGTCTAGATCATTCTATCTTGTTTCCAATCTTCTCTAAAGTCATTCTACAAGAGAAGAACCCACAAGAAAAGAGGAACCACCACCAGAAGATCTTCAAGAAGATTATTTAGAGTGTGCTAGAAATGCTACTCTAAGATGCTATAAGAGTACTTGGAAACTCTTATATATTGATCTGATTTATTAACACTCCTGAAACAGTGTGATACTGTAACACCCGGGGGATTTTCCCCCAAAGTAGAATTGTTTGCTCTCCTTTTGCATGGCATTGCATCATGACATTGCACTTGGTTTCAAAACCAATTAAAATTTTCGAAAACACTTTCAAAAATTCAAACAATGCACATCTGTTTTCAAATCAAATTGTTCTCAATACACTTGAAGTGTAAACATAATATTTGTTGGGTTGAATAACACACCTCTTACTAAAACCACAATTTGAATTTCAAATTCAAATTTAAACAGTAATAAAAAAAACTTTTGAATTTTGGAAATCCATTTGTCATGCAATTGGGCATTACCATTCCTAAATACAAATAAAATTATTTCATAAATTTTGGACAAATAAAACTCTCCCAAAATTCCATTCTTCTTCTCACCTTTCTCTTACAAAAAAAAAAGAAATAAAAATAAAAGGAGAGCTGCTGGGGGAGGCAGGCCGTTTGGCCCACCTACCACCCCAGCGAGCAAAGCAGCCCAGCCCACCCCACCTTTCTTTCTCGTCCGTACACAAGCACGAGGAGGACGTGCCCCCCTGCCAGTCGCTGTCACCCCCTCCCATGGTCCCCTCCACCCAAACCCCTCTCCCTTATCTACCCCGATTCCCCCCAAACCCTAACCCTAGCCTCGCATCTGGATCTCGTTCCCCTCCACCTACGCTTCTCTCTCTCCCGCTCTTCTCTTTGTTTCTGTTGGCGTTGGGGGAGAAGCAGTGGAGCTCACCGTCAAGGCCCCGACGCCATGCGCCCTTCCGCATCGATCTGGGCGGCGCATCGGGTCCGCCTCGACCCCGTGAATAGCATCGACACCACGGTCTGCGCGGAGGAGGCCCGAGAGCTCGCGCTGCTTCTCTGAAGACCATGGCCGCCGATGTTCCCCTTCGATTCGTCGATGACTCCTTCCCCGACGTACTCAACCACCTCCGCCACGTCCCTCCGGTGAGCATCCCCTTTCCATTCCCGGCGTTTTCCGCGCATTTCCTGTCCGTCTCCGGCTCGTCCCTGTCGAGCCCGTCGCGGCTGCCATGGACGCGAGCTGCGCTGCCCCTCTGCTGCTCGCGCACGGGAGCACCACGTCCACCTCGCACGCAACCGTGCACCACGTCCACCTCGCACTGCTTCCTTGCACGCAACGCACATACGCACACCACCGCGGGAACACGCACGCACACGCGAGCTTACCGCACCGCCGTTGCCTCTGTCGCCGTCGAAATGAACTTGGGTTCAGTTTCGTCAGAGTTGGCAAAGGGCCTGCCTTTTAGGTGAAAACCAGTCGCGCCTGTATCTGACCAAGCAACGCAGCCACAGCCCAGTGGCTAAGCCACCCGCGCGCACGCCCTCGGTCCCTGGTTCGATCCCCCGCGGAGGGATTAAACCCACCTTTTTGGCGATTTATGCGCAGGGGCAGGACCCACCCGTCAGCGAGCCCCCACGCCATCTCACCTTCCACACACGCCACTGTGGCCCTGGCCCCGCACGGCAGTGACACAGGCCAAGGTACACTGTGTGCGAAACACCCCAGGGGCCTATCTGTGTTTCCTTTTTTTTTCCTTTAGGTCCCTGTCTTTGGCACTTTAGTCCCTGAAACTTCAAACCCCCATAAAAATTGCAAACAAACTCCAAATTTAAATTGTAAAAAATGTATTCCATACTAAATTAAATTCTCTACATGTTTAAAACATTTGTATACTGTTTTGAACATTTCAAATGGTTTCAAAAATTCAAATTCAAACAACTCTTTCAAATTTGGTCAAATTCATAACTAATTCAAATTTAATTCAAATGACACCAATTTTATATGTTTTCCATTCCAAATTTCCTGTACTTTTCAAATATGCAATTTGTTCACTGTTTTTCCTAATTAAAAGTGGTGCACTAATTCAATGCTTTAATTAAACCTTTTAAATTGCAAAATTCATAATTTGGGCACTTCAAATCCAATTCCAACATGTAAAATATGTTTTCCATGCAAAATTGAACAAGCTTTCCAAATATAAACTTTGTTTTCTATTTTGAATAAATTAAATTGCTGAAAACAACTATTTCTTAATTAATGCATTTAAAATTGTCAATTTAATAACTTGCTCATCTAAAATCCAAATTCAACAAATGAAATATGTATTCCATCTAAAATTTTGTGTTCTTTCCAAATATAAATTTTGTTATCTATTTTGAACATTTAAAATTGGTGAAAACAACAAATGTTTGTTTAAATCATTTAAAATGCCAAAGTTCATAACTTAATAAATAAAATTCCAAACTTGGTAAACAACATATCAAACTGAAGCTATTGTTGTTTTCTTATTGTTTTCATCATCCATGCATCATTCTAATCAACTCTCACATGATGGTTACTTGTAGATCATTTAATTCAACATTAATTCATGGGCTTTTCCATATGCAATCCAAATTGCATATAGGCCCATTTAAATATGTTTACCATGTCAACTAGTTTATCTTTGATGCATCCTTAAACTTGTCATGCATCCATATCTTGATCATGCTGGATCTTTTGCCGTAGTAGTAATTGTTGCATCCGGTGTTTGTTCTAGTTCGTTGCTTCTTCCCGGATAGGACGTTGAGATGATGTGAGCAACGACAAGTTCTTCGGTTGTACCTCTACTTGCTGGATCTCAGGCAAGTATACTCACTTGCTGCCTATGGCTGCCTTTCATCACTTGTTACCGATTCTTTCTGTTGTCCTTATGCTAGCCTTATGATTCGATGCTTGTGTCTCGATCCTATCATATGTTTACCTTGCAGCCATGATATAGCCTTTCCTTCCACTTCCTATTAACTGTTGCTTGTTTACCTTGTTGGCCCTCGTGTCGTAGTTGCATGCTTAGTGCTGTTTGCGCTCAAGTCTTGTTGTCCATCTTATCACCTGCTTAGTTTGATAGTTGGGTTTCAATTCAATCAACTTCATGTTAATGTTTGGGGTAATAACAATTTGATGATAAGGCACCGGCAGGAGGCCCGGCGTGGTTTTGAGGCCTGCTAGTGTCGACCCTAATTAGGAAAAGGGTCTTGTCCTCCGATCCATGATGAGCGCACTAACCGCATGTGGGAAGCGAGTATGGGCGCCCCCCGCAAGTCTGATTCGATTCGCATATCGTCCAAATCACCACACTTAGTTCGGGCTTTCCATTTGATGCATGCATATGCAGGTGCGAACCCTTGGCGCCAGGGTGGAACTTTTGCAGTCGGCATTTAGGGCGGCGTGGTCTTCCAGTGCTATGAGGGTCCCCCTTTTCTTCGTGGGGGCTCGATTAGCCGCGCACGCACAGCACGTGGTTCTTTGGGCTTGATGCGAAGAAGAGTTGGGTTGTGTTGAGTGCCTCGCTTGGTGGAAGGGCCTTTCCATCTGACGGGTCATTCTTACGTGTACGGCCAAATTGGTGCATCCCTGCAGGGTTAAATCTTCTCGAGAAGCCGTGTTGTCCGCGGTTATGGATGACTTGGTGAAAGTGCTGGCTAACAAGTACTCAGACAACTTACACTTAATGATGATAACTTGACTAGTAATATAGATTACCTCCACTATAAAAATGAATGTCACCTTAATCAACCGCGTGAGTTTCCTTGGGTTGCTTCCTTAGTAGGGGGTAACATTGGATGGGTATTGTTTGGTGAGTAGTTGTAGTTGGTTCTGATACGCTATCTTATCCCTTTCTTTTAGCCGGATGTTGTTGTGCGTCTCTGTAGTTAGTTAGTGCAGCCAGTTGCCGCTTCTTTGCAATAATCCCTTCCTTTCCGTTGTACCCATAGTATTTGTATCTTGTGATGATTGGTTACGCTGGTATCTTGTGAGTATGGTTTATCCACTTGCCAGTACTTAACAGTACTGACCCACGAATCCTTTTCGTGGCTGCATATTCCACATTGCAGTCACCAGGTTTGAAGTCTGATGACGTTAGCTTGGGAATCCCTCCGGCTTGGCCTGGGCAGGGATTGGACGCCATCGGTTATCTTCAGGACTCTTAGTCCAATTTGTATCTTGTCCGTAGTCGGACACTATGTTGTTTCTTCCGCTGTCATTTGGATCTTTGTATGGTATCAGTTGTATCCTTGACTCGTTTGAGTCGTCTTGTATATACCTCATTCTGTTGTTGTTGTTGTGGATTATTCGTGAACTGTTGTAATGTTATCACAAGTGGCAACCTGGAATCGGTTATTATGTGGATTTTGGCGGAAATGCTGAAATCTGCATAGTGCCCAATCCAGGACCGTCACAAATGGTATCAGAGCATGGTTTCCGATTCCCAATGTTGTTTCGATACGAATGGTTATCGAAGCAACGGGTCCGCAAAGCCTGTAGGATAACCTCGCTAACGGTCGTGTTTCTAGAGTGTCAAAAACTATTTGTCGAAAACCTGTTTTGGAAACCTCTCGATAGGATTCTTGTTTATTCCTTTCCTCTATTCTAATTCTCCTTCTATCTTATTTTTTTGGAGTCTCCTCTCTTGTCTATCTTTCAAAGTTTTAGGATCCTACGTGGGTGGACGTTTTCTGAGCCGTTAACCTAATAGGTTCGATCATCGGAAGATTCCTGGTGGAAGAACATCGTCATCAATCCGAGCAAGAATCTCTTGTTAGTGGTGTCGAGAAGCCCTTGTTAGTGGTGTCGAGGAGATCAACTGGAGGCATGAAGAATCGATAGTCGAACTTCTTTCCCCTCCCGGGTTAGTGGGTGGATTGCGAGGGCGCAATCCCTTGTTAGTGGTGTCGTCTGTAACACCCGGGGGATTTTCCCCCAAAGTAGAATTGTTTGCTCTCCTTTTGCATGGCATTGCATCATGACATTGCACTTGGTTTCAAAACCAATTAAAATTTTCGAAAACACTTTCAAAAATTCAAACAATGCACATCTGTTTTCAAATCAAATTGTTCTCAATACACTTGAAGTGTAAACATAATATTTGTTGGGTTGAATAACACACCTCTTACTAAAACCCCAATTTGAATTTCAAATTCAAATTTAAACAGTAATGAAAAAAAACTTTTGAATTTTGGAAATCCATTTGTCATGCAATTGGGAATTACCATTCCTAAATACAAATAAAATTATTTCATAAATTTTGGACAAATAAAACTCTCCCAAAATTCCATTCTTCTTCTCACCTTTCTCTTACAAAAAAAAGAAAGAAAAATAAAAGGAGAGCTGCTGGGGGAGGCAGGCCGTTTGGCCCACCTACCACCCCAGTGAGCAAAGCAGCCCAGCCCACCCCACCTTTCTTCCTCGTCCGTACACAAGCACGAGGAGGACGTGCCCCCCTGCCTGTCGCTGTCACCCCCTCCCATGGTCCCCTCCACCCAAACCCCTCTCCCTTATCTACCCCGATTCCCCCCAAACCCTAACCCTAGCCTCGCATCTGGATCTCGTTCCCCTCCACCTACGCTTCTCTCTCTCCCGCTCTTCTCTCTGTTTCTGTTGGCGTTGGGGGAGAAGCAGTGGAGCTCGCCGTCAAGGCCCCGACGCCATGGGCCCTTCCGCGTCGATCTGGGCGGCGCATCGGGTCCGCCTCGACCCCGTGAACGTCATCGACACCACGGTCTGCGCGGAGGAGGCCCGAGAGCTCGCGCTGCTTCTCTGAAGACCACGGCCGCCGATGTTCCCAACGATTCGTCGACGACTCCTTCCCCGCCGTACTCAACCACCTCCGCCACGTCCCTCCGGTGAGCATCCCCTTTCCATTCCCGGCGTTTTCCGCGCATTTCCTGTCCGTCTGCGGCTCGTCCCTGTCGAGCCCGTCGCGGCTGCCATGGACGCGAGCTGCGCTGCCCCTCTGCTGCTCGCGCACGGGAGCACCACGTCCACCTCGCACGCAACCGTGCACCACGTCCACCTCGCACTGCTTCCTTGCACGCAACGCACACACGCACACCACCGCGGGAACACGCACGCACACGCGAGCTCACCGCACCGCCGCTGCCTCTGTCGCCGTCGAACTGAACTTGGGTTCAGTTTCGTCAGAGTTGGCAAAGGGCCTGCCTTTTAGGTGAAAACCAGCCGCGCCTGTATCTGAACAAGCAACGCAGCCACAGCCCAGTGGCTAAGCCACCCGCGCGCACGCTGTCGGGGGGTTACCCCCGAGTAGGGTAAAGACAGGTGGTAAAGGCCGCTTACAGAAGAGAGGTTTGGTCGAGTAGCCGACTACCGGGTACTCGCTACCCGGTCGACTGCTACTCGGTCTCACCTCAAGATGGCCAGAAGGAGATATCAATCAAGTTCTACCCTGACGAGTAGAAGGTTTGGCCCGAGTACAATTGGCGGGAACCTTTGGCGGGAAACTACTCGGGCAGGAAGTCAAAGGAGCCGTTCTGACACAGGATCCCGCGTATCCTGGGTCCGTACTTGGCAGCATTCGAACTACTGTTCACGTGGGGACGGCCTGCCTGACAGTGACAGCATGGAAGCAGGCCGTGGCAGGATAAGGGGGGCCTACTCTGTGCCTAGGTACAGTGATACCAGTCTGTCCCCTAGTTTTGCCCAACGACTTTACAGAAGCAGACAAGATCAACGACCAAAGCTGTCAGCGGGTACTCGGAGAAAGGACAGTGTGCACACTATGTCGACACTTGTCTAGGTTTGGACGTATCCGGCTGGGCACCATGTATATAAGGTGCCCCGCCGCCTCCTGCGCGAGGCATGCTCTCAGAGGTTCATTCGGAAACCCTAGAAACCCTAAGTTCTTAACCTAGCTCTACTCGGAGAGGAGAGAGAGGCTACTCGGTAGCGATACCATTTGTACTGTGGCTACTCGGAGAGACATCGTAATACATAGAGAAAGGCAGGAGTAGGGGTTTTACCTCCTCACGAGGGCCCTGAACCTGGGTATATCGTGTTGTTTGTGTTGTGTGGATCTTACCTCACGCGGCTACTCGTCGCGTGATCCCTCCCCGGATACCTCCAGCGTCCATCGTTCCCACATCTTTAGCCATCCTATGGCATCTGCCGTGACACCACCACGACAGTTGGCGCCCACCGTGGGGCAACCAGCGGCGCTGGCTGGAGTTTCTGTTCGGACGGGATCTTCATCAGCGGAGCGCGTAGTTTGTGGCCTTGTCCACAGATTCGGCTCCTTCGACTTCGTCACCGACAGCGCCGGCTGTTTCGGCGGTATGGCCATGCCCGAGGGCGGCTCGGTGATCTCCTTCGGCTCGCATCTCGTCTACGTCGCCACCGTCGCCAACAGCGCCTACCCCGAGCTGGTGCAAGACGCGGAGGATCCTCCCGCGGTGGTTGCTGCTCGCGGAAGGCCTGCACGTAGCTCTGCATGCTGCGCTGAGGTGATGGTGACGGGCTTGGCGGCAAACACTGGCGCAGCTACTACGGGCGCTGCGGCCGTCGTCGAGGAGGTTGACGACCCGCCTGCTGGAGGCAGGAACCACCGGCCCTACGAGAAGGAGAGCAACTTGCCGCCTTCCACGTCTACGGTCATCCCCGCGTCTGCCGCGCGAACCGGCATGCCCACGCCCACCGACGTCGAGCTCCTAGCCGCGCGGGAGCAGCTCGAGCGGCAACGCCAGGAGCTGCTCGCCGAGCAGGCGGAGTTGGAGAAGATCAGGTTGGAGCTGAGCCTGGACCAGCTCGAGTACAACAAGGCGCACGGCTTCACGCCAGTCGCCAGGAGGCCCAGCAGAGTGGGTGCTACGCGGCGCAACCTGGGTGCCGAGATGGCGACAGTTGCAGAGGAGCCCGCGCAGTCCGCCACCGCGAACACCTTCACAAGGCCAAGGTACAGCACACCCGCTAAGACGCTGCGAGCTGCGCAGGCTGTGGCTGCCGAGTTGCCGCGCCTAGATGGAGAGGCGCGTCTCAGTCAGCAGGAGAGGCTCAATGAGTTGGTGCTGGAGGCCGCCAGGCAGAACGAGGAGTTCCGCAAGGCCAACCCGGGAGCTGGAGCCTCGCAGGTAGTTCACTCGCACGCGGCTAGATCTAACGATCAGGCCTCGTCACCGCATCCGAGCCGCGAGAAGAGCCGCAGCGGGCGTTCGGGTAGGGACAGGCAAATGTAGGTGTATGACCCGGCTGCTGCCGCGAAACAGACTGCTGTGCCGCAGCAGCCCGGGCAGGAACACAACGCTGCAAGAGCAGGCTCTCAAGCCCATCAAGCTCAAAGCCGTGCCCGAGAAGCCGCGCGTCCGGGTACTTCTCGGCAACCCGCAGCTCCGCCTACTCGGCAGAGGCAGCAGCCGCGCCCAGTGGCACCAGTCGCCAACCCGGTGGAGCAGCCCGCAGCAATGCAGGTGGATAGGTATGATGATGGCTACTCGGCTATGGAGATGGCTGGTTATGACATCCATGACCGTGTTGGTGAGCGTGTGTTGGCGCCTGCAGATGCAAGGCACCAGTTGGATCGTCTCAGCTTGTCGGCGCGGCTTGAGAGCACGGGTCCTCCTGGCCCCGAGTGCTTTGGCCCGCGCATCATGAACGAGCCATCCGTGAAGGGCTTCCAGCTCGCAAGAGGCACCAAGAGCTACAATGGCAGCACCAAGCCTGAAGATTGGCTCAACGACTACGTCACCGCAGTCCATATTGCGGGTGGCAACAGGAGATGGGCGGTGCGCTATGTGCCGCAGATGCTAGAGGGTCCAGCTCGCACTTGGCTCAACAACTTGCCCAAGCACAGCATAAACTGCTGGCTGGACTTCTCGGACGCATTCGTCAGCAACTTCACCAGCACCTACAAGAGGCCGAATAGGCCACAGCAGCTCTCGGCTTGCAGGCAGCGAGAAGACGAGACGGACCGCGAGTACCTTACTCGGTGGAGCACCTTGAGGAACACCTGTGAGGGTGTGAATGAGGCACAGGCCATCACTTGGTTTGCGCAGGGTTGCCGACATGGCAGCATGCTTTGGCAAAGATTGCAGAGGGAGATGCCGAATACCCTGGCCGAGACCATCAAGATTGCGGATCAGTACGCACTCGGAGATCCTACTCAGCCACTGATGGATTCCTCTGAGCCGAGAAGAAACTTCAACAGCAACAAGCGCAACGAGTTCCGCAACAAGCGCCGAGTAGATACTCGGTATGATCCTGAAGAGGTGAATGCAGTGAATGTCGGAGGCGGTGGTGGCCAAAGGCAGAAACCTGCTGGAGCCTACGGGCAGAACCAGAACCAGGGCCAAGGCAACAAGAAACCGTTCCGCACTGCGCAGCCGGGTAGCGGGAACTCCGAGCAGCCGAAGAAGTTTGTCTTTGATGACATGAAGGATGGTCCGTGTAGCTTCCACACTCACCACCCCTCAAGGCCTGCCAACCACACAACTCGGCAATGCGAATGGTGGGATGTGATCAAGAGTGATGGCTTGCCTCCTCCACCTCCTCTGCCAGCCGCAAATGCCACTGTTCAGCCTACTCGCGCTCCTGCAGCTCGGCCGCCAGTGTACCCGAGAAGAGAGAATGTCAACCAGGTGGCTTTAGGAGCCAACCGGAACTTCAACAACGAGAGATACCGCAACAACAACAACAACTACAACCGCAACAACAACAACAGAGGCAACAACAACTATCAGGGCAACAACAATGGCAACAATGGCAACAATGGGGTCAATGGCTCCAACCAGTACCAAGAGCACCATGAGAGCTATATGATCTTCACTTCTGAGGCAGTCGACAAGCAGTCACAGCACAGGCGGGCCATGGAGGTCAATGCAGTGATTCCGGCTGTCCCTCACTACATGTATTGGTGCGACCAGGAGATCAGGTGGACTCGGGCAGATCACCCCAAGGTGATGCCCAATCCGGGTACCTATGCTTTGGTGCTGGATCCTACATTCCTGGGCCCCGAGAAGAATGTGAGGTTCAGCAAAGTGCTGATCGACAACGGCAGCAGCATCAACATTGTGTACAAGGACACACTCGAGAAGCTTGGCCTGGCCGAGAACATGATGCTGCCCAGCAAGACCACTTTCCATGGCATTGTGCCCGGGATCTCCTGCAACCCGATTGGCCGAGTGTGGATTGATGTGCTATTCGGTACTCGGGAGAACTGCCGCACAGAGCGCCTGCAGTTTGAAGTGGTGGATCATCAGAGCCCTTATCATGCTCTACTCGGTAGGCCTGCTCTGAGCAAGTTCATGGCCTCTACCCATGTGGCTTATCTGAAGATGAAGATCCCCGGTCCCAATGGCATCATCACCATCTCGGGAGATTACAAGAAGTCCATGGAGTGTGCCTCTGCTAGCTCCCAGCTGGCGGAATCAATGGTGATTGCTGCCGAGAAGAAGAAGATGTACGAGGTGGTGGCCATGGCTCAGTCCGCACAAGCTGGCGCACAAGGTGTGCCGAGTACCCAGCATGGTACTGCTTTCCAAGCTGCCAAGGAGACCAAGACAGTCCAGGTTGACCCCGAGTTCCCGGAGCGCGTGGCCATCATCGGTGCCGGGTTGGCCGAGAAATAGGAAAGCGCGCTCATCCACTTCCTCCGTGAGAATCGGGATGTTTTCGCCTGGACCAATGAAGATCTACCAGGAGTCCCGAGGGAGTTGGTTGAGCACTCTTTGCATGTGCGTCCTGACGCCAAGCCCGTGAAGCAGGCCTTGCGCCGTTTCGGGGATGAGAGAAGGAAGGCCATTGGTGATCAAATCACCAAGCTGCTGATCAGTAACTTCATCATGGAAGTGCTGCACCCGGACTGGTTAGCCAACCCGGTCATGGTCGAGAAGAAAAAGGAAGATCCCAAGGCTGCCACCGCATGGCGCATGTGCGTCGACTACACCGACTTGAACAAGGCATGCCCCAAGGATCCTTTCCCGCTACCTCGCATCGATCAGATGATCGATTCCACTGCCGGCTGTGAACTGTTGTCTTTCATAGATGCCTACTCTGGTTTTCACCAGATTGCACTCAACCCTGCTGATCAAATAAAGACTGCTTTCATTACCCCGTACGGGGCTTATTGCTATCGTGTCATGTGTTTTGGCCTGAGGAATGCGGGTGCAACCTATCAGAGATGCATGCAGAAATGCTTGCACGACCAGCTCGGCAAGAATGTGCAGGTGTACGTAGATGACATTGTCATCAAAACGAATAAAACACATACTATGCTTGCCGACCTGGAGGAAACCTTTGCTAACCTACGCAGGTACAAAATGAAACTGAATCCGAGTAAGTGCACCTTTGGTGTACCAGCTGGAAAGCTACTCGGTTTTCTGGTTTCTAGTCGGGGCATTGAAGCCAATCCGTCTAAGATAAAAGCTATCGAGAGCATGTCTTTGCCGAGATCATTGAAGGATGTGCAGAAGTTCACGGGTTGTCTGGCATCTCTGAGCCGTTTTCTGGGCCGAATGGGCGAGAAGGCTCTACCTCTGTACCAGCTGATGAAGAAAAGCGACAAGTTTGTCTGGACTCCGCAGGCGGACGTGGCATTCAATGAGCTGAAAGCAATGTTGGCAAGCGCTCCCGTCTTGGCTAGTCCGCTACCCAAGGAGCCTATGCTGATGTACATTGCCGCGACTAACCGAGTAGTCAGCGTGGTGATAGTGGTGGAGCGAGAAGAAGAAGGCAAGAGTGTGCAGCGCCCAGTCTATTATCTCAGTGAAGTGCTGTCCAGTTCCAAGCAAAACTATCCACATTACCAGAAGATGACCTATGGTGTGTACCTGGGCGCCAGGAAGCTGAAACATTACTTCCAGGAGCACCCCATCACTGTTGTGAGCTCTGCTCCCATCTCGGACATCATGGGAAACAAGGAGGCGAGTGGCAGAGTAGCCAAGTGGGCAATTGAGCTAGCCGCGTACGCTCCCGCGTATACGAGAAGAGAAGCAATCAAGTCTCAGGTACTGGCGGAATTTCTTGTGGACTGGGCCGAGATGCAATATGAACCTCCTGCCCCAGTTTCCAACTATTGGAAAATGCACTTTGATGGCTCAAAGGTGAAAGAAGGCCTTGGTGCTGGCGTGGTGCTTACATCACCCAAGCGGGATCAGCTCAAGTATGTGTTGCAGATTCATTTCAAGGCATCCAACAATGTAGCCGAGTACGAGGCAGTGGTGCATGGCTTGCGAGTAGCAAAGGAGGTTGGTGTGCAGCGCATTATATGCTATGGCGATTCAGATCTGGTGGTGCAGCAAGTCTCGGGTACCTGGGACGCTTTGGATGCCAACATGGCGTCGTATCGCTTCCTGGTGCAGTCAATGACTGGGTTTTTCGAAGGTTGTGAGTTCCAGCACATTCACCGAGCAGAGAACGAAGCCGCAGACGAGCTGTCCAAGTTGGGATCTTCTCGGCAGTCCATCCCGGCAGGGATTGCCTTGGAACATTTGAGGAAGCCATCCATCAAGCCTTCCCCCAACTCGGAATCCATCTTTGTCCCTTCTCTGCCAAGTGAAGAATCTGACCCAATGGAGATTGACTGGGAGAGTGCTGCAGGGAACCCGGGGACTGCCGTCCTCTACTCGGGGACTGCCACTCCCTACCCGGGGACTGCCACTCCTTACTCGGGGACTGCCACTCCCTACCCGGGGACTGCCACTCCTTACTCGGGGACTGCCATTCCCTACTCGGGGACTGCCATTCCTTACTCGGGGACTGCCACTCCTTACTCGGGGACTGCCGCCCTCAACCCAGAAGCTGTCGCATTCATTGAAGAAGTTCTCGCCAATCGGTCTGGGCTGCAGAGAAGCGCTCCTACTCCTCCTGTGCAACCACCAGAGCCTGTCCCAATGGAAATGGACGAACCAGTGTTTCCTGTGCGGGAGACACCGAGTTGGGCAATGCCCATATTATCCTTTCTAAGGGACGGCACTTTACCTGAAGATGAGGTGACTGCGAGGCAGATTCAGAGAAGGTCCAAGGGCTACACCATAGTCCGAGATGTGCTGCATAAGAGAAGTGCCACCGGTGTGCTACAGCGTTGTGTAAGCCCAGAAGAAGGAGAAGAAATCCTGGTGGAGATACATCAAGGGGAATGTGGGCATCACGCCTCTTCTCGGGCTTTAGTCAAGAAAGCTTTCCGGCATGGCTTCTACTGGCTCACTGCATTGCAGCAAGCAGAAGATATTGTGAGGAAGTGCACTGGCTGCCAGATGTTCGCAAGTAAGATTCACATGCCAGCTTCCGAGTTGAAAACAATTCCTATCACATGGCCCTTTGCTGTCTGGTGCTTGGATATGGTTGGTCCTTTCAAGCCGGCTAAAGGCAACATGACTCATATCTTGGTCATGGTGGACAAGTTCACCAAGTGGATCGAGGTGAAGCCTATTCGGAAGTGCGATGGAGTCACAGCTGTGAAGTTTGTGAAGGATGTGATCATGAGATATGGCTACCCGCACAGTATCATCACCGACAACGGCACCAACTTTGCAGAGGGGGCAATGGTGCGATTCTGCAGAGATAAGCATATCCGACTAGACGTTGCGTCAGTCGCGCACCCTGCCTCCAATGGGCAAGTTGAGAGAGCAAATGGGATGGTACTGGCAGGCATCAAGCCGAGGCTGATTGAGCCGTTGCTGAAAACACCTGGGTGTTGGCTAGAAGAGTTGCCAGCGGTGTTGTGGAGTCTAAGGACTACCCCTAACCGGTCAACCGGCTACACGCCATTCTTCTTGGTATACGGGGCTGAGGCCGTGTTGCCAATAGACTTAGAGCATGACTCCCCCCGAGTAGCCCTCTACACTGAGGTGGAGGCGAGAGAAGCTCGAGAAGACGACGTTGACCTGCTTGAAGAAGCAAGAGAGCTGACTCTGTCACGTTCGGCTATCTACCAGCAAAACCTGCGGCATTATCATAGCCGAAAGGTGAACCCAAGGGTTTTCCGAGAAGGAGACATGGTCCTTAGGCTTGTGCAGCGCACAGCCGGGATGCACAAGTTGTCTCCTCCTTGGGAAGGGCCTTTCATTGTCAGCAAAGCGCTGCACAATGACGCGTACTACCTTGTAGATGTGCGCCCATCGCAGGCGAACAGGGCAGATAAAGCTGGCGAGGAAACCAAGCGTCCCTGGAATGTAGCTCTACTTCGTCGTTTTCATTCGTAAGCAAAGATGTGTATGTACCCTCCTATCCGAGTTGAAATTCTACTCTGCAATCTGAAATTGTTCTCGGGGACTGCCCTCGTCCAAAATTGCTCTAAGTGTTTTTCTTACTTGGCTTGTTCCTTTGTCTATTCGGTTGCTCCACTTCAGAACTCAAAAGTGCATTGAGTACTGTGTTTAAACCTATATGCCAACTCTTCGACTTTGCTGCTGTCCGAAACCCGGCTTCATGGCAAGCAAGAGAACAAGCAAAAGGTCAATGAGCACACGAAAATCACTAAGGAAGAAAGAGTGCAGGAACCGAGTAGATTGTCGGTTACTTTTTGTTCCCCGTTTTCGTCTTCTCGGCTAGGTGGTGGGCTGCGTTACCATGATTGTTTCTAGCGGCTAAGTATTTGCAGCCCTGCTACTTGATTCTTGTGACTCGAATACCAAACAAGCGACAAGTCGCAGGTAGAGCAGAGATGAAAAGACAGGGTGAATAAGAAAAGCTACTCGGGGACTCGCATGGAAACACAACTCGGCATTAAGCCAGTGTCGTTCAAATTGATTAATGTCAACATAAACCGAGTGGGCATAAAAACCGAGTAGCAAGCAAGATAAAGATAGTCTGTTACATCTGCTCCCGGCATCCCGGGGATCTGATAAGTGTTCAAGTTTGAAAGAGAATGCAGGTTGTTTCAAGATGAGGAGGCGTTGTTCTCGGCGCTGGCCTTGGCTGATGTTTCCTCGGCGGCGGTCTTGGCAGCAGTTTCTTCAGTGGCGGTCGCGGTAGCTGTTCCTTCGGTGCCGGCTTGAGTGGCATCCGTTTCCGTCTGCACGGCGGCGGATTCCTCCATCTCGGCATCCTCCTGGGTGGCCGCCTGCTCGGAAGTGGCCGTGGCCACCGAGACGGGTCCTGGAGCCGAGGAGGAGCCTGAAGCGTGGCCAGGAGGAGGCACCGTGTCGTCGAGAGCAGCACCTGAGGAGGTGCCGAAGTCGAGTGGCTCGGAGTCGATGTGCGCCCCTTCGTCTTCGTCGCTACTCGCGACGACGGCGGCCTTTCCCTTCCCGGCCTTGCCCTTGGGAGATTCGAAGAAGTCACCAAGTTCTTCCTCTTCGTCATCATCTTCTTCGTCCTCGTACTCGGTGTCGGGTTCGGGGACGCCCTCGATGTAGACCTCCGTCTCGGCGCATTCTGCGACATCATACGCAATCTGCTTGCGCAAGGCCACACTCTCGGCATCCGTCTCCCACTTGGAATCATTGCGCTTCCCGCGGATGAGCTGCATATCCAGGTTTTCATACCAGGATGCTATGCAGAGAAGCATCACGTCCGCACCAGCACGGGCTCCGGAGGCTCGCCACTTTTTCAACTCGGCCTTCACGTTCTCCAGCTTGAGGGCGAGCTCCCGCATGTTTCTTGGCTCGGGATCATGAGGCCAGAACAGCCGGTGGAGCTCAAAGCCCACATGAATCAAGTCAGTTCCGACGCCGGACAGCATTTCGAAGTAATCTTTAAGCACCAGCAGGCTGTCCTCGATTTCAGCCCTGGTGTCAATTGGCTCACCCAGCGAAAGGCGAACTGCTCGGGCCTTGGCTACCGTAGGCGCAGAGGTAGAATCAAGACGAGGCCAGATATCTGAAATAGCAAGTAGCAAGATCAAAAACCGAGAAGAAAGAAGAAGCAGAGAAGGAACAAGACCGAGAAGAAAAGATGCAGTAAAGAGAGAACTTACCGATCAGTTGGCGGCGCAGCTGCTGCAGCTTGGTTTTCCAGGACTCCTCGTTGCCAATATGCCTGGATTGGAGCAGGCGCAAGCTGTCCATCTGAGCAAAGAGATCTGCGTTGGTTTTCTTCAGAGTTTCGCACTCAGCCTCGAGGGCCCTTTCCTTGGCCTTGAAAGTGGTCTCGGCCTTGGCCTTCTCGGCGATTGCCTTGTCCCTCTCGGCGCCAATCTTGACGGCATCTTGGAGTGCCTTCTGAAGCTGGACCTGCAGCTTCTCCATCTCAGTGGTGTGATCCTTCACCAGAGTAATGGCCTGGTCGGATAGCTGTTTCTCCACCTCCGCTGTCTTGACGCAATCTTGGTGTGCCTCAGCAAATGACTTATGATCTTCTGCGAAAAGATAGATGAGGTTAGTAAATAAGCAGAGAAGAACCAAATTCAAGGTCACACCGAGTAAACAGCAAATTCACCTTCAAGTTTCTTTATGGTGGCCTCGGCGTTCGCCACGAAAGTGCGGCATTTCTCATGCTCCTCGGCCAGGGCCTTTAGTTTCTCTGCAGAGAAGGAAGGGTTAGCGCATAAGAAAGCAAAAGCGGGCGTACACATAAAACGCAGAAACCGCGGAGCTAAAGGCGTACCTTGCACTTCAGCCAGCTGTTGGGTGCTGGTGGTAGCATCTTTGCTCGCGGCCTCGGCCATTGCTTTCTCCTTCTCCAGTATGGCGATACGCCTCCTGGCGATGGAGTGGTTCCAGAGAAGGATGCGGTATAAGTTGGTCCGCTTAAGAACGCTATCCTGGAAACCGAGAAGAAAATGAGTTAGGCAAAGCAGAGAAGATTCGGCCCGAGTAGGAGGCTACTCGGAGAGTATCCATCTACTCGACCCAAATCTCGGGGACTGGGGGTGATGGTAAGAAAGAAGAAAGGCGAGTAGAAGAGAAGAAAATTCAACTCGGTAACGGCAAAAAAGACTTACTGCGTAGCTCTGTTCGATATCTTCGGCGTTCTTGCGGTGCAAGAACATCTTGGCAGCGAGGGTTGCGGTATCAGTGGAGACGGACATGGGCTGGTGTCCCAGGTCGATCTTGTTCCACTCCACGCGGTAGTGGTCGATGGAGCCAAGGGTCAAGCCGTGCCACTTCTCCTCTCCGAGAACCCTGCTGTCCCACTTGGCGCTGATGTGGCCAACAGTGTCCAGTACCTGCTCAAGACCCTTGGAGGTTATTGGCTTGTCTTGGGCTCCCCGAGAAGCAATATTGACGGGTTTGTTTTGAGCTGGATCGAAGGGAGGAGTATTCCTGGCTACAACTTTCCTTCCCTTCTGAATAGCTAAAGCTTTATCTTGGGGAGGGAAGCCGATGGTGTGTTGTTGGATAACCTCAATCATATACTCCGGGTAGCAGGGCTGACCAGCAGCGCGAGCATCAGCCGAGAGCGCAGCAGGAATAGGGCCGGACTCGCGGATCACGAGCGCTCCGCCTGCGGATGCGCCTTGGCCTCTGGCCCTTTTCTTCGTTTGCTCCTTCTCGATTCCCTGCTTCTCGAGATCCTCGGGTTTCTTCCCGTCAGTCTTGGCCTTTGCCTTCTCGGCGACTGCTTCCTCGGCAGCTTGCTTCTCGACCTTCTTCTGCTCAGCCCTGGCTTTCTTCTGCTCGGCCTTGGCTCTCTCAGCAGCTTCTTTCTCGGCTTTGACCTTCTCGGCGGCTTCCTCCTCGGCCTTGGCCTTCTCAGCAGCCACCTTATCGGCAGTCTCCTTCTCAGAAAGGCCTTTCTCGGAACAGTAATCCCTCAGAGCATCAAGGGCATGTTGCCTGGCTACTCGCCCAGGAGGGCTGGATGTGTCCTTGCTCTGTGGAGACGAGGAGGAAGTTGGTGGCGTAGGGCCTTGCGCAGTTGGTGGCGTAGGGCCTTGCGCGGTTGGTGGCGCCGCAGACCCATCGCCCGGTGCAGCTCCTGGCTGAACACTACTCGGTGCGCCGCCTGGCAGTGGGTAGACATCTGCTATGGTAGCATCCGTGGCGGTGTCGTCTTTCACCAGCTGCTCGGCAGTGATGTTATCTTGTGCAGCAGCCTCGGTGGTGGGCTGCTCCCGTTCCACTTCTGGCCGCTCAAGGGCGGCGGTGTCTTGCATTTCTTGTTCTTGGTTCTCCTCGGCGTTGCTAGCCGGAGGAGAAGGGGGTCTCTCTTCGTGAATGGTGGTATCTTGTGCTGCTGGCTCTGGTTCTGCTCCTCGAGCATCACTAGCCTGTGCGTTGGTGGCAGCAGCATTGGCGGCGTCGTTCTCGTCGTCAACGAGGTCGATCAGGGGCACTGCTGTCTCCCTGTCTTGGCCGGACGCAAAGGCTGCGTTCGCATCCATGGCAGGACTGCAGAGAAGAAAGAAGTCAGGGATTGGAAGAAGATTTGGGAGAAAACAGTACTACGCGAGAAGGAGGGCAAGCGAGAAGAGAACTCACGCAGTGGTGGATTTAAGCTGTCGTCGGGGTTTCTTGACAGTAACCTTCTTCTTCTTCTCGGCGGCCTCCTCCTTCTCGGCGGGCTTCCTTTTCTTGGCTGGAGGTGCCTGCGCTTCGCTGCCGGTCCGCTTGCGGGTTTCGGGAGGGGCAGTAGACAGAGGTTGGACGACAAGGGGCGCATCGCCCTCGTTCTCGTCCTCATCCTCGTCGTCCTTCTCCGCAGCGGCCTCATCTGAGAAATTCAAAAGAGAAGAAGGAAGAATCAGAAACAGCAGTGCAAGGGGTTGGTATTTCTCAGAAACAAACAAGATGAAAATAACAATACCGTGAGAGCCTTCATCCGACCAAGTGCGGAGAGCATCGCGCTTGTCAGGAACGGGACTGCTCTGTTCCGCGTCATCAGAAGGCAGCATGTCATCCTCCTCGCGATCGGCGAACCAGTTGTCTTCAAAAACTTCGCGACTCTCAATCAACTGTCGAGTAAGGGTCTGAAAGACAGAGAAGGATCATAAGTCAACCGAGTATCAGGATGGAACTCTACTCGGATAGGCGTGCAAACACAAAGCACACTAAGCCTATACAGTTTTCTATGTGTTCTACCCGGATAGGCGTGCAAACACAAAGCATACTAAGCCTAAGCGCGAGTCGACTAAGTGCTCTACTCGGTGCACCAGGTGATTGCTAGTCGGGGCGGAAAGGGAAGTTATCTACTCGGGAAGCAAAGGCGAAGGCAGAGTAGGAACAGCGTACCCGGGCAATCGGTTGCGTGCGGCTGTACGGGACGAAACCATACCGCCACTTCTCGCTAAGGCTTGTCTTCAGAATGTTCTTGGCATGATAGGCAACGTCGACGTCGTCGATTTCGACGGTGGTGGTCCTGGTGCAGTCGCGGGGGCCTCCCATGTAACACATGAGATGGCAACGCTCCTGCAGAGGGAGCACTCGACGCTTGATCCAGCACACCACCGGGTCGTCGTTCTTGAGGCCCAGTTTCTTCAGCTCGCCGAGTCTATCTTCTATCTCGATGGCGATTTCGTCGATGGTGGGCTTCTCCTTCCAGTTTGACCCGAGTGGAGCACGATTCCTCCAAGCGGGCAGGTTGATTCGATCATCAACCGCACCTCCTTCCGTGGCAGGGACATTCTTGACGTAGAAGAACGACTGCTGCCACATTCGGCAGGAATCCAGCCCCTGGATGCGGGGATGATTCGTCCCGGTCCGCTGCACCATCATGGCACAGCCCGTGTCGGTGGCGCGGCCGATGCCTGCGGCGTCTTTCTTCCCGACTGACTGCTGGCGAAGATTGAAATACCTGAGCCACGTATCAGTCGTGGGCCTGATGCCGAGGAAAGCCTCGCAGACCACCGCGTGGTAGGCGAGGAAGACGACCGCGTTGGGCGGCAGATGATGCATCTGCAGCCCGAAGTGGTCGAGGAATTTGCGCAGGAAGTCGGAGGCGGGCAGTCCAAAGCCGCGCTCGAAGTGCGACATGAAGACCACCCGCTCGCCGTCCCGTGGAGCTGGCACAACCTCGTCGTCGGGTGCCCGGCACTCCACGCCGGGGGGAACCCTTCTGCTGGTCACGAGCCAGGCGAGATTGGCCTTGGTGACGGAGGAACCCGCCCAGCTAGCCTTGGCCATCGTTGCGAGTGGGAGGAGTGGATGATTTTTGAGTGGAGTTGCTCGGTGGAGTGAGTCCGCGGCGGCGCGGAAGCTTGCGCGGCGGCGGAGGGCTCGGTGGCGAAGAAGAACAAAAGGCAGAAGGGGAAAAGTGCAGGGAAGAAGAAAAGGAAGTTACCGCGGGGGTATTTATATCTTCCTCGCGAGATTACCGTTACCACCGCGGTAGTGGGATCGACTGTGGCGTGTGGTGGGTCCTGTGGCCGGCTAGAAACGCACACAAGCGCGGGCTGCGCGCGTAACGGCCGCATTTGATCCCACCATCAGATCGTGGCCAGTAATTGCGCGTGATGGGACATGACGGCCGGTGGGCCCACAGCGTGAAAACTGGACGCGTGGCGTCGTGTCCTGGGCAACCAAACGACGAGGTCGTGGATGCTTGACACGTGGGCAGTGCCTGCGTGAAGGGCTGGATGCTGCTCTGCGCTGCAGAGGCTCAGTTTGCGAAATTTCGCTAAGTCTTTTTACTCGGTTACAGAGTAGAAAGCAAGTGCTACTCGGAAGGGAGGAAACTCAAGGTACTTTCCAGATAGCTACTCGGAGGACCTACTCGGCATCTTGAGGTTCGATGGCTAAGATGCAAAGGCTGGTTTTAAGCTGGCAGAGCCTAGTGAACAAGTTCGCAAGACTCAACCAGCTTCGGGGACTGCTGTCGGGGGGTTACCCCCGAGTAGGGTAAAGACAGGTGGTAAAGGCCGCTTACAGAAGAGAGGTTTGGTCGAGTAGCCGACTACCGGGTACTCGCTACCCGGTCGACTGCTACTCGGTCTCACCTCAAGATGGCCAGAAGGAGATATCAATCAAGTTCTACCCTGACGAGTAGAAGGTTTGGCCCGAGTACAATTGGCGGGAACCTTTGGCGGGAAACTACTCGGGCAGGAAGTCAAAGGAGCCGTTCTGACACAGGATCCCGCGTATCCTGGGTCCGTACTTGGCAGCATTCGAACTACTGTTCACGTGGGGACGGCCTGCCTGACAGTGACAGCATGGAAGCAGGCCGTGGCAGGATAAGGGGGGCCTACTCTGTGCCTAGGTACAGTGATACCAGTCTGTCCCCTAGTTTTGCCCAACGACTTTACAGAAGCAGACAAGATCAACGACCAAAGCTGTCAGCGGGTACTCGGAGAAAGGACAGTGTGCACACTATGTCGACACTTGTCTAGGTTTGGACGTATCCGGCTGGGCACCATGTATATAAGGTGCCCCGCCGCCTCCTGCGCGAGGCATGCTCTCAGAGGTTCATTCGGAAACCCTAGAAACCCTAAGTTCTTAACCTAGCTCTACTCGGAGAGGAGAGAGAGGCTACTCGGTAGCGATACCATTTGTACTGTGGCTACTCGGAGAGACATCGTAATACATAGAGAAAGGCAGGAGTAGGGGTTTTACCTCCTCACGAGGGCCCTGAACCTGGGTATATCGTGTTGTTTGTGTTGTGTGGATCTTACCTCACGCGGCTACTCGTCGCGTGATCCCTCCCCGGATACCTCCAGCGTCCATCGTTCCCACATCTTTAGCCATCCTATGGCATCTGCCGTGACACCACCACGACACACGCCCTCGGTCCTTGGTTCGATCCCCCGCGGAGGGATTAAACCCACCTATTTGGCGATTTATGCGCAGGGGCAGGACCCACCCGTCAGCGAGCCCCCACGCCATCTCACCTTCCACACACGCCACCGTGGCCCTGGCCCCGCACGGCAGTGACACAGGCCAACGTACACTGTGTGCGAAACACCCCAGGGGCCTATCTGTGTTTCCTTTTTTTCCTTTAGGTCCCTGTCTTTGGCACTTTAGTCCCTGAAACTTCAAACCCCCATAAAAATTGCAAACAAACTCCAAACTTAAATTGTAAAATATGTATTCCATACTAAATTAAATTCTCTACATGTTTAAAACATTTGTATACTGTTTTGAACATTTCAAATGGTTTCAAAAATTCAAATTCAAACAACTCTTTCAAATTTGGTCAAATTCATAACTAATTCAAATTTAATTCAAATGACACCAATTTTATATGTTTTCCATTCCAAATTTCCTGTACTTTTCAAATATGCAATTTGTTCACTGTTTTTCCTAATTAAAAGTGGTGCACTAATTCAATGCTTTAATTAAACCTTTTAAATTGCAAAATTCATAATTTGGGCACTTCAAATCCAATTCCAACATGTAAAATATGTTTTCCATGCAAAATTGAACAAGCTTTCCAAATATAAACTTTGTTTTCTATTTTGAATAAATTAAATTGCTGAAAACAACTATTTCTTAATTAATGCATTTAAAATTGTCAATTTAATAACTTGCTCATCTAAAATCCAAATTCAACAAATGAAATATGTATTCCATCTAAAATTTTGTGTTCTTTCCAAATATAAATTTTGTTATCTATTTTGAACATTTAAAATTGGTGAAAACAACAAATGTTTGTTTAAATCATTTAAAATGCCAAAGTTCATAACTTAATAAATAAAATTCCAAACTTGGTAAACAACATATCAAACTGAAGCTATTGTTGTTTTCTTATTGTTTTCATCATCCATGCATCATTCTAATCAACTCTCACATGATGGTTACTTGTAGATCATTTAATTCAACATTAATTCATGGGCTTTTCCATATGCAATCCAAATTGCATATAGGCCCATTTAAATATGTTTACCATGTCAACTAGTTTATCTTTGATGCATCCTTAAACTTGTCATGCATCCATATCTTGATCATGCTGGATCTTTTGCCGTAGTAGTAATTGTTGCATCCGGTGTTTGTTCTAGTTCGTTGCTTCTTCCCGGATAGGACGTTGAGATGATGTGAGCAACGACAAGTTCTTCGGTTGTACCTCTACTTGCTGGATCTCAGGCAAGTATACTCACTTGCTGCCTATGGCTGCCTTTCATCACTTGTTACCGATTCTTTCTGTTGTCCTTATGCTAGCCTTATGATTCGATGCTTGTGTCTCGATCCTATCATATGTTTACCTTGCAGCCATGATATAGCCTTTCCTTCCACTTCCTATTAACTGTTGCTTGTTTACCTTGTTGGCCCTCGTGTCGTAGTTGCATGCTTAGTGCTGTTTGCGCTCAAGTCTTGTTGTCCATCTTATCACCTGCTTAGTTTGATAGTTGGGTTTCAATTCAATCAACTTCATGTTAATGTTTGGGGTAATAACAATTTGATGATAAGGCACCGGCAGGAGGCCCGGCGTGGTTTTGAGGCCTGCTAGTGTCGACCCTAATTAGGAAAAGGGTCTTGTCCTCCGATCCATGATGAGCGCACTAACCGCATGTGGGAAGCGAGTATGGGCGCCCCCCGCAAGTCTGATTCGATTCGCATATCGTCCAAATCACCACACTTAGTTCGGGCTTTCCATTTGATGCATGCATATGCAGGTGCGAACCCTTGGCGCCAGGGTGGAACTTTTGTAGTCGACATTTAGGGCGGCGTGGTCTTCCAGTGCTATGAGGGTCCCCCTTTTCTTCGTGGGGGCTCGATTAGCCGCGCACGCACAGCACGTGGTTCTTTGGGCTTGATGCGAAGAAGAGTTGGGTTGTGTTGAGTGCCTCGCTTGGTGGAAGGGCCTTTCCATCTGGCGGGTCATTCTTACGTGTACGGCCAAATTGGTGCATCCCTGCAGGGTTAAATCTTCTCGAGAAGCCGTGTTGTCCGCGGTTATGGATGACTTGGTGAAAGTGCTGGCTAACAAGTACTCAGACAACTTACACTTAACGATGATAACTTGACTAGTAATATAGATTACCTCCACTATAAAAATGAATGTCACCTTAATCAACCGCGTGAGTTTCCTTGGGTTGCTTCCTTAGTAGGGGGTAACATTGGATGGGTATTGTTTGGTGAGTAGTTGTAGTTGGTTCTGATACACTATCTTATCCCTTTCTTTTAGCCGGATGTTGTAGCGCCTCTCTGTAGTTACTTAGTGCAGCCAGTTGCCGCTTCTTTGCAATAATCCCTTCTTTTCCGTTGTACCCATAGTATTTGTATCTTGTGATGATTGGTTACGCTGGTATCTTGTGAGTATGGTTTATCCACTTGCCAGTACTTAACAATACTGACCCACGAATCCTTTTCGTGGCTGCATATTCCACATTGCAGTCAACAGGTTTGAAGTCTGACGACGTTAGCTTGGGAATTGATGAGGGGATAGTAACCCGGTAGACTAACTCCCGGGTGTGATCCGGCCCAAACGGCGGCTGGACCAAATCCGGCTAAAGACAAAGAAACTTCTGGAAGGCCCAGGGCATGTAACGTTCGTGACCCGGATTGTGGGTTGCGGTAAGGAAAGTTAGGGTTTGTGTATAGAGTTCGAGTAGGACTCAGGAAGCGCTTTGTAAAGGCAAGCCAAGGGGGGTATGAGCGCTATATAAACCAACCCCTAGGCTTAGCCTCAGAGAGGTTCAAGCCATAGTTGTAATACCTGTTATCGAGTATCCAGCATTATTGATATCGAGATCCGGCGAGTTATTCTCCGGTTCTTAGATCGCTTTCGCCATGTCTTCCTTTGAGCTAAACCCTCTCCCGAATACCTGTGTCGACTTGCCCCAAGATCAGTTACCCCAGGTAACATCTGCCGTGATTATCCCACGACAGTTGGCGCCCACCGTGGGGCCTGCGTCCAAAGGTGTTTACATCACGGGAGAAGCTCGGAAGAACACGAAGAACTTTGTCATCGGCGAGATCTACTCCAATGACGAAGGAGAAAAGATAGTGGACAATTCCGGATGGGAGTTGGAGCCGGATCACTTCGAATCCGGATCCATGGTGTCAATCGGCCAAATCAGTATCTTCATCGGCATGGTACGTACGCTCAATTCGAAAGGACAATATCATGTGCATGTTACAGGGATTTCCAGCAGGGACAAAAGGGCGTTGAAACAAACAGCGAATCCAGCCTTCTCGAGCCCTCCGGGATACTTGAGATGGGCAGAGCAAGAGGTAACGTGGAGCAGGAGAGATCATCCAGAAGGAATAGAGCGCCCCGGGACCTTGGCGTTAGTAGTTTCGCCACAGGTCAATGGTTACGAATTGAAAAAGGTGTTGATGGACGGAGGAAGCAGCATCAACATCCTATATTGGGAAACTTTCTTGCGCATGAACCTCAAGGAGTCCCAGCTACAAAAAAGTTCGACGGTGTTCCACGGGATCGTGCCGGGTCATTCGGCACGCCCCGAAGGGAAAATTGCATTGGAAGTAGCCTTTGGAGAATCGGTAGATAACTATCGGGTGGAGTGGCTCACGTTTGAAGTAGTCAAGCTGCATAGCCCCTACCACGCTCTGTTCGGAAGGCCGGCTTACGCTAAATTCATGGCTAGGCCGTGCTACGTATATTTGCAGTTAAAAATTCCAGGCCCCGAGCGGACCATCACTATCCATGGAAACCGGGATATAGCAGCAGAGTGTGATGAGGGAGATTCGGTGATGGCCGAGCAAGCCTGCAGAAAGGAAGAGCTTAAATATTACCGGTCTCAGGTGGATCCGGAAGATGGCACGGCATTGAGAAGACCAGATTCTGAAGACGAAAGAGTGAAATTTAAGGCGGCTCAAGACACCAAGAAAGTATATTTTGTGGAAGGAGACCCCACCAAGCAGTTCACTATAGGGTCCAATTTGGAAGACGCGCAAGAAAAGGCCCTAGTGGAATTTATACGCTCAAATGCGGATGTGTTCGCCTGGACACCCAGCGACATGCCGGGTATCCCTACCGAGTTGGCAGAGCACAGTTTGCATGTGGATCCCAGGGCCAGGCCTGTGAAGCAAGGTTTGAGAAAAATGAACGAGGAAAGGAGAAGAGCTATAGGTGAGGAAATCGCACGACTATTAACCGCAGGCTTTATCATGGAAGTATTTCACCCGGACTGGTTAGCGAATCCGGTTCTAGTGATGAAAAAGACAAATGAATGGAGGATGTGCATCGATTTCACGAGCCTCAACAAGCATTGCCCAAAGGATCCGTTCGCGCTGCCAAGGATAGACCAAATCATAGACGCGGTAGCCGGAAGCGACTTGCTATGTTTCTTGGACGCATATTCGGGATACCACCAGATTAAACTCAAAAGGGAGGATTGGGAAAAAACCTCATTTATAACCCCTTTTGGGGCCTTCTGCTACAAAACCATGACGTTTGGATTGAAAAATGCGGGCGCAACTTATCAGCGGTGTATTCAGAAGTGCTTCGAGGATCAAATTGGGCGTAACGTGCACGCATATGTGGATGATGTGGTTATTAAGACCCGGAAGGCAGAAACATTTATTGATGATTTAAAAGAAACGTTTAAAAACTTGAGGAGGTATCAGATGAAGCTTAACCCAACGAAGTGTGTATTCGGAGTCCCGGCCGGGAAGTTACTTGGCTTTATAGTCTCCGAGAGAGGAATTGAGGCAAACCCGGATAAAATCAAGGCCATACAGAATTTGAAGAAACCGGAAAATTTGAAGCACGTTCAAAAACTCACGGGCTGCGTGGCAGCCCTGAGCCGGTTCATATCCAGGCTTGGAGAAAAGGCAATACCCTTGTACCGGCTTTTGCGGAAATCAGATAAGTTCGTATGGGATCAGGAGGCAGATGAGGCGTTTGAAGCACTAAAGAAGCAGTTATCTGAAGCGCCAGTACTAGCGGCGCCGGGTCCCAAAGAGCCTATGTTATTATACGTGGCAGCCGGTCCCCGAGCCGTCAGCGCAGTGGTTGTCGTGGAACGCAAAGAAGATGGGAAAGGTTACCCGGTCCAGAGGCCGGTTTACTATGTCAGTGAAGTGTTATCGGAAGCGAAGCAGCGTTACCCGCATTGGCAAAAATTGGTGTTTGGGGTCTTTATGGCCAGCCGGAAGTTGAAGCCATATTTCCAAGAACATCCCATAACAGTGGTTAGTTCAATACCAATGTCGGATATCATCAGAAACTCGGATGCAACGGGCAGAATAGCCAAATGGGCAATAGAGATGGGAGATTATCATATCAGTTACGAGCCCAGATCGGCAATCAAGTCCCAGGCCTTGGTTGATTTCGTTAACGACTGGACGCACACTGGAATGGTTACCGCCGTTCCAAGTTCCGAGTCATGGACCATGCACTTCGATGGATCAAAGCAGTACGAGGGGTCAGGAGCCGGAGTGGTGCTGACATCGCCAAAGGGGGATAAACTAAGTTACGTGCTACAGATTCATTTTGATTGCTCAAACAACGTGGCCGAGTATGAGGCTCTGTTGCATGGCTTGAAGGTAGCCAAGGAGATGAACATTAGAAGGATACGATGCTTTGGAGACTCGGATCTCGTGGTGCAGCAGGTGTCAGGAACCTGGGACAGGAAGGACGCCACTATGGCAGCGTATCGCAGGGAGGTTGATAGGGTTGCCGGGTGTTTCTCCGGGCATGAAGTGGAGCACATAGACAGAAGAAAGAACGAGGCGGCGGACGCACTCGCCAGACTCGGCTCGCGCAGGGAGCCGGTTCCACCTAATGTTTTCGTGGACGAGCTATGGCGGCCGTCAGTTAAATCCGAGTCTGAAGAAGAATTAGCAAATCGAGACCCGGACGTGGAGCTCGTGGCTACGATACGCGGCGTCCCCGAATGGACGGAGCCATATCTGGCATACTTATCACGGGGCGAACTACCAGAACAGGAGGTACTAGCAAGACAAATCGTGAGGCGGGCAAAAGGATACGCTATTATCAATGGAGAGTTGTACAAGAGAAGTGCGGCAGGAGTCTTTTTGCGCTGTGTGACACCAGAAGAAGGCCGACAGATTCTTAAGGAGATCCATGAAGGTGATTGCGGGCATCATGCGTCCACAAGGTCTCTTGTGGCCAAGGCCTATCGACATGGGTTCTTCTGGCTCACAGCTCTAGCAGACGCGGAACGGATAGTGGCAAGGTGCGACGGATGTCAAAGGTACGCTCGTCAAACTCATGTGCCGGCTATGGAGTTACGGACCATTCCATTAACTTGGCCATTCGCTGTTTGGGGTATGGACATGGTTGGCCCCTTCCATATGTCACCTTGCAAGAAGACGCACCTTTTAGTTGCTGTTGATAAGTTTACCAAATGGGTGGAGGTTATGCCGGTCACCAATTGCGAAGCGGCCACAGCAGTCAAATTCCTGAAAAGAATTATATACCGGTTCGGGTACCCCCACAGCATAATTACCGACAATGGAACCAACATGTCCCTTGGAGAGATGGAAAAATTTTGTGGCAGCAATGGAATCAGGCTTGATGTAGCATCAGTAGCACATCCGCAAGCCAACGGGCAAGTGGAGAGGGCGAACCAAGAACTACTTCGTGGATTGAAGCCAAGACTGAGGGTTCCCTGTATCAGGGCCGCTGGGGCATGGGTTGAAGAACTTCCTTCCGTGGTCTGGGGTATTAACACTACACCCAACCGATCCACCCAGATGACACCTTTCTTCATGGTCTACGGCGCAGAAGCGGTATTACCAAGCGACATCATTCATGATTCACCAAGAGTGACAGCTTATGTGGAAGTAGAGAACGAGAAAACCTGGCAAGACGCCGTGGATATGTTAGAAGAACAAAGGGAGCAAGCCTTGGAAAGATCAGCCATATATCAGCAGGACTTGCGAAGATATCATAGTCGGCGGGTGAAAAGCCGGGTCTTCCAGGAGGGAGACTTGGTCCTGCGCTTGGTTCAGACAAACGAGGGAAAGCACAAACTATCGCCACCGTGGGAAGGACCTTTCATCGTAAGTCGGAGTCTACATAATGGGTCATATTACTTGATAGATGCAAGAGAAGAATCGGCTACAGTCAACGATACTGCCCACACTACTGCACCTATGCAAGAAAGAGATAGACCATGGAACGTGGCTCAGCTACGTCCGTACTATACTTAGCAGAAAACGATGTAACAGGCAGCAGGTTTCAGACGCACTCTTTTCCTATCCGGGGCACCCTTGGGGACTGGATGGGTTTTTAATGAGGCGGCTTGCTGGCCTAATTTTCTCATATCAAATAAAAAGGGGATTATCAAGAAAAGAGGCAATTGTTATTTATACGGTGTGCATATTCAGGTCTTGAGGGCTGGTTGCTCCTACAAGCACAGCTGCAAACTCAAAAGAGACCCGGCCTTGATGCCAATGAGTTATAGGGGTCGGCTACTCGAAAAAACGAGTGCGGCTACAATCTTATAACCGGACAAAGAAGTCCAAATTTCTCGGCTATTCTTACTTAAGCTCGATGTGACTCGCAACAAAGTGGCATGACTTGTTCGCCTACGATTACCGTCAGTCATGAGACCCAAACGGGACTTGCTTGACCCCGTTTTCGTATTGATGTAACAACATGGTATCCACGCGAAAGCCGGCTTATAGTACAAGATAGTCGAAAGGGTCATCTAAACCACAAGTTATGCAGAGTATAAGGCCGACAGCCGGAAACTCAACGATTATCAAGCATAACTTCAAACCTCATAAAAAGCTGTCCTGAAGTCTTGGGCATTCAGCAACAGGCGATTCGTTTCCTTGAAAGAAAACAATCATGTGTCCTAGACGCGGAAACCCGGACTGGGGACTTATGAGCTCTAAGGAAGAAACAGCATCATCCATCCGATAAAATTACAACGAGCCACGCATCCGGGTCTCAGGAGCTTAGGGATTCAGGTGTAAAACCGTTCCCTAGACGCCAACGACACCCGGTGGACGGGTCTTGCTAAGGAAAGTATAAAAAAAAAAGTATAAGGTATCGAGAATAAAGCAAGTGGATATCAAGAACAAGCAAATGCAAAGACACATTCATCAAAGGCCCAAAGGGGCGCAAATGCATCGGGAGTATAAGCAAAAGTGTTACAAAAACCTTAAAGTGTCAAAAGAGCACAGGCGCTCCGCTTAAAACAAGTAATAAAGCTGTTTTGACGACGCTTTGCCGACTAATGCATATGGAATGACAGGAGACATTCATTACTTCAAGCTGCAGGATCCATCTTGGCCTTGCCCTTGTTGCCGCTGGTGGTGGCGGCGCCACCCGGATTAGTAGCAGTTCCGGGTTGCGAAGCTGCAGGAGCAGAGTCGGCAGCGGCCTTCTTGGCAGCTTCGTCCCTTATCTTGAGCGCCTCCTCCCTCCAACGGGCAAGCATATCGAACGGCTGGGGGCGGTTCGCCTTGACAACCTTGTCATTAGCATCATAAGCAGGGAGAATCTCATCAATCTCTAAGCTGTCAGCAATAACGCTAGCCGGATGGCGGACTTCTTTCTGAATAGCCTTGAAGTCCTTTGGCAAAAACTTGGACCCATCCAAGTTGAACTCCGGAAATCCACTCATAAGTTTGGCAAGTTGTAGCTTGGGGGCGTAGGCTTTAGCCAATGCGAGCCCCCGGGTTACCCCAAATCGGCAGGAGGACCGTTTCCAGTGCCAAATCCACTCGGGGATCGTGGAGCAGAATTCCAGTAATCTCTTCATATTATCTGGCTTGACATCCGGCAGTCGCAACTCATCAAGTATCCAGCTAAACTCCGCCGCAAAGTTGGCGAAGAGTATTCTTGATGGTTTTAAGCTTGGCAGCATCATCTTCTTCGGGGGCAGCATCACGTGGGCCTGCTAAAAAAGGCAAAAGGAGCAAAGATAGTAGGCAAGCAAGTGCAGTTGTTCAATCCGAGTCATAAAAAGGTGAAATTTAAAAATCTTACCAGTCGCAGTACGGTGAACATCAGCAATTTGAGCAGAAAGAGTTGTAAGTTTGTCCTTAGCCCTGTGAGCTCTCTTCCTGTACTTTTTCGTCATCTTTTGGCACCTGCGAGCCTCAGTCTCAGCAGCTTCACGAAGGGCCGTTTCTTTTTCAATACGCTTGGTGGACTTGGCCAGCTTCTTCTCCAACTGTGAAACATAGTCCTGTAAAGAAGCATGAAGAATGATCAGCCAGAAACATTATACAAAGTTCCAAGCAAGTTACCTAGTAATTTACTCGGAACTTGGGGACTATGTATGGAAACAATTGATGATTAGTCGGGATTACCTCGTGCTTGGTTATTAAGGCATCTAGTATGTTTTCTTCGTCGCCCTTCAAGGTATGGAGGGCATCTAGCATTTGAGCAAAGGTCATGTCTTCAGGGCGAAGTTGAGAAGGGCCGGAGGATTGGCCCTCTTGTGGAGGAGTTGTTCCGGGTTTGGGGGTCGAAACCCGGATTGTTTGAACGTCCGGGATAGGAGAGCCCGACTTGGTCTCCACAATGATGTCTTCGTCCACTTCTTCAGAGGGCTGGGGTGATGCAGTCTTTGGTGGAATTGGGTCCTTAAAAGGATCTTCTCCATTTCCGTCCTCGGCCTCGTCCTCAACCTCAACGTCCATGTCATCACTCGGCTTTTCTTCTCCCTGCTCTTCTGATTCAGGGATATCCGGGTCGCTCAGCGTAACTGTGGCGCTGAAGAAAAGAAGGGAGACATTGATCAATGGAATATACGGAAAAAAGAAAGGTAACCGGTACGAGAAAATGCAAGTAAAGGTAGTTTACCCGGTGTTCACGGCATAATCCGGGGGAAGCTCGCCGCTGGAGGCGGATGACGTTGGTAAGAGCACTGGCTGCGGTACGCGAAATTGCCCGGCAAGTGGATGATTAGGAGACGGATGACGTTGAGGAGATTGGGAAGGTTGAGCTGGAGGGGTACTGGCTCGATGAGTGGGTGAAGTGGAGATACCCGGGTTAAGGGGATCATCCCCCGGAGAATTCCGGGTCACCCTACGTTTAGTCGGGAGAGGGTCCTTCAAGAAGGGTGAATGTGATAATCGCTCGTTAAGTTCATGCATAGCAGCAAAGGAGTAAGGCGCACGAGACATAGAAGAGAAGGGAACCTTTTCAACTACCCCTCTAGCCTTCCTTTTGTTTCCAACTGGGGGCTCCTGGTCAGACTCGGTGGCTTCCGGGTCATTTTCTTCTTCCTCCTCTTCATCTCCCGACCCTGAAAGCCGAGTAAGTATCAGATAAGAGAAATAACACAGATGAAGGGCAGGTGTAAAGGGTATGGGAGAGTACCCTCATCATCATCAACAGATTCGGTTTCCTCTTCGGGGTCTTGAGAAGGAGGAGGGTTTTCGACTTTCCAGAAGGGATCGTCAGCCTGTGAACAAATAAACACAAGTGGTGGTTAGAGACTATAACGGACGAAAGTACTGAAATAAGAAAAAGGAGTCAGGTCTTACCGCTGGGGCGGGATTTTCCCGAGTAAACGGGGGTAACCCGGCAGTGTTCTTTATAACGTCTAGTCTCTCCATCAGGAAGCCCTTGATGGTCTTGTTGGTGTTACCGGCAGGGAAGTTCTTGGTGGAGTAGCGGAGGGAATCTGTGACGTGACCCGAATATTCGTGTAACAGCTTCGGGCGAATCGAGTTGGGCTGAACCCGGAAGTCTACCCAAGTCTTTATTAGATTGAGCCCAAGAAGGCCGTGGGCTGAGAGAGCTGCTAGTTTGGCCAGAAGGGGCTGAATCGCTTCCCTATCAAGGTCAGATGCAAAAGCACTGAAAGACTCGGAGGGCTCGAGAAGGCTCTCCGAATAACCCGGTAGTTTCCTCTCACCACCCGGAGAAGTGTCGTGGCAATAAAAGAAGGATAATTGCCAGTTTTTGGCGTTGGAGTTCAGGTTAAGAGGTGGCATCAATGAGTGTTTGCGGCGCTGGATGGATACCCCGCCGCAGGTAAGAAGCGTTCCGTCACCGCTCTCATAACATGGTTCGCATTGGAATAATTCGGTAAAAAGAGCAAGGTTTGGTGGAGTGCATAAGTACGACTCGGACAAAACTATGAAGTGGGTGATGTTCAGCATAGAGTTAGGCCCTATGTCGAACACCCGGAGGCCGTAGTGGCTCAAGACTTCCCGGAAAAAAGGGTGACCCGGAGGACGGAATCCCCGGGTCACATGCTCGGTAAAACAAATTACCTCGTTCTCAATGGGAGTGGGACGGGTCTCATCGCCAGGAGCCCTCCAGTGTATTTCCTTTTGAGAAGGAAGGATTCCTAACTCGGCCATCCCATCTAGCTTGGCCTTTGTCGTTGAAGACCGACCCCAGTTGGCAGAAGTGGTTTGAGAGGCCTTTGCAGAAGCCGGGTGTTTTCCTTGTCTTTTAGGAGCCATGGAGTTGACCTGCAAGGGACAGGAAATGTATGGAGTAAGATTCGGAACATCAAATCATTCGAGTCCGGAGACGTCAAGACGTTGAAGGCTAAAATGAGACCCGGATAATGCACTACGATGTTAAATGCGGAAGATTTTCCGGGTGTCAGATGAGGTTGAGTAAATTGTTAATTACTTACGCGTTGAGGTGAATTGGGTGAACATGGATGGTTGCCCATACCTTTATTGTGGAGGGATTAGCTGGAAAAAGAGGATTTTCCGGGTGTTAATGCGACAGGCGGAAAGAACAAGGTGGAATGGATCTAGATCGAAAAGCTTGCAAGCGATCTTATGCAAAGTTGGATGGCCAATAAAGGCGCGGGGATGAGCTGCGACTACGCATCAGGTGATTAAAGGAACTAAGGTCTATCGAAGCGGTTCAATTTGATGATATCAGAAAATTAGCTTACGGGTTGACCCAGATCCAATCTTGGTCAGATTGAAAAGGTTGTGAGTTTCGATTGAATGGTTGAGAAAGGCTTACCAAAGGAGTTGAGGTCCGAAGTGAGGGTGGTGCGTGGCGCGGCTTGAGTGTCACGTCACGGCCCTCGATGAGGGAGCGCGGGTGTGACAGCGATGCTTAATGGCGGTGCTGGATAGCTCGAGGATGAGTGCGGCCGGTGGTGGCCTTATCTTTCTTGGAGCGTGCGAGCCCGGTGGCAGAAATTGCGAGGGAGCGTGGAGGAAAGGGATGATGAAACGAGATGAATGGCTTAGGGTTACCATCGGTTGATATTTATAAGGGAGGTGGTGAGCTCACCTACGGCCCGAAAGCCGGAAATTACGGAACAGTAATTATCCGTGCGGATCTGGCGGCATATGCATTCGGAATTAGGCAAAATATCCCGTTGATGGGGGAAGTGCAGCTTGCCCCGAGATATCAGGGATCTTTATCGAGTAGGGCCCTGACATTTTAGGGTTTAAAATTGGAAAGGCCAGTTAAGCATTCAAGGAAGGATCGATCTATCACATGACAGACATGGAGCTGTGCCTGGTCATCTGTTAAAGCAACTTAACCCGGTTCCCATAGGCTTGGGCATTTCACATCTTTTTCAGGGAATAGCGAGCGCTCCGAGGATGAATCCGTGAAGCCCGCGCTATCCTGGGGACTACTGATGAGGGGATAGTAACCCGGTAGACTAACTCCCGGGTGTGATCCGGCCCAAACGGCGGCTGGACCAAATCCGGCTAAAGACAAAGAAACTTCTGGAAGGCCCAGGGCATGTAACGTTCGTGACCCGGATTGTGGGTTGCGGTAAGGAAAGTTAGGGTTTGTGTATAGAGTTCGAGTAGGACTCAGGAAGCGCTTTGTAAAGGCAAGCCAAGGGGGGTATGAGTGCTATATAAACCAACCCCTAGGCTTAGCCTCAGAGAGGTTCAAGCCATAGTTGTAATACCTGTTATCGAGTATCCAGCATTATTGATATCGAGATCCGGCGAGTTATTCTCCGGTTCTTAGATCGCTTTCGCCATGTCTTCCTTTGAGCTAAACCCTCTCCCGAATACCTGTGTCGACTTGCCCCAAGATCAGTTACCCCAGGTAACATCTGCCGTGATTATCCCACGACAGGAATCCCTACGGCTTGGCCTGGGCAGGGATTGGACGCCATCGGTTATCTTCAGGACTCTTAGTCCAATTTGTATCTTGTCCGTAGTCGGACACTATGTTGTTTCTTCCGCTGTCATTTGGATCTTTGTATGGTATCAGTTGTATCCTTGACCCGTTTGAGTCGTCTTGTATATACCTCATTCTGTTGTTGTTGTGGATTATTCGTGAACTGTTGTAATGTTATCACAAGTGGCAACCTGGAATCGGTTATTATGTGGATTTTGGCGGAAATGCTGAAATCTGCATAGTGCCCGATCCAGGACCGTCACAGATACTCCAATGTTAGTGTTATATAGAAGTAGTTTGGTAACAAGTTTCTAGACCTTGTTAACAGATCACTTTTGTATACTCAAACAATTGAGTGTCATACACAAACAAACAAAAGGTTTAATAACCTAGTACATCTCAGCCTAGTGTATATGATTAGTAATTTGGAGGAAAGTCTGATCCACTTGTTAACAAATTCTTCTTATATGCATATGGAAACTTGATGTCATAAAATAGACCTACATTCTTTTATAATCTTCCAAGTAAAATCTTTGCTTGGAACAACTGGTTGTTTTAACCACAAGGGTGAGATAGTTGAAGTTGGAGACCAAGAGATGAACCTACCTACAATGGACAAAGGTGATAACAGAAGACAAGTGGCAACCAGTGATAAGAACATCAAACAACAGAAGTCAACAAGGAGCAACACTGTCTCAGGAAGAATTTATTTAGTAAAGCATTAGTTAATGTTAGAGAATCCATAACCTCTATGCCTTGTCAAGCTCAACAGAGATGAGGAACACATACTGAATCTCTTAAATGGAAACAAGTATCCAGTAAGAAATAACAACAAGGGTTTTGTATCCACATGTCTTGATATGTGGAGGTAGATGAAAACAAGCTTAATACCTTGTTTTCCAAATCCTTTTCATAGATAAGACTAACAAATGATAACAAAAATTCATCTACACATAAACATACAAATGATCACTTGTTTCTAAAACAAGCATGGGATAATATTCATACTTGGAACCTAGTGGAAAACAAACAAATAAGATTTCAAAGCCACTCAAGTTTTCCATTTAATCAAGTATTAAAAACAACAACCCTTTCTTTCACACACCTAAGTAAAATGTCTACCAAAATTGCTAAAAGTTTTAAATATGAAAATAACTTGGTATCATGAAAGAAAACAAGGTCCTTCACTCATTAATCATTTGGTGTGACATGGAATAAGATTCCATATTAAATGATTTTCAAAACAGTGCAAAGAACTAGTACCAAATAGTTTTACCAAATTACTTTTTATAAGGAATTGTATACAATATGATCCACTTATAACACACCACTTGAGAACCCTATGTGTGTTGTGTGAAGATAATAATCATGCCTAAAATAATTTAATATCCATTTAATGAATAAAATGAAGATAAGACAACAAAACCACTTAATCTAGCACCCTAAATAAAAAATACAAATATTCTTCAAATCCACCAAAACAAAACATGGTGAGGTGTAAAATTCGATAAGGAATTCAAATATTCCCTCCGTATTAAAATGTAAGATGTTTTAGCATTTCCTACACAAAACGAATCTAGACATGTTTTAGTGTAAGATGCATATGAATCTATACACTAAAACATGTCTAGATACGTTTTGTCTAGAAAATGGTAAAACATCTTATATTGTGATACGGAGGGAGTATGATTTTTATTAATTTTTATGTTTGCAAATAAGCCCTGAAAACAGGGGTTTCTTTTCAGTTTTCATTAACAGAAGGACTTCGCTGTGAATAACCAAAACTTGGGGGGGGGGGTCATCGAAAAGCTCCTTTTACTTCCTCTTTCTTCTTCCTCTGCTAGAAGGCAGAGGAGAAGATCACGACGTCGCTGCCGTCACGGCCACCTCCTGCTCACCGCCTTTGTGCGAGGATAAGTAGAAGGAGGCGTCTGCATCTTCTCCTCTCTCTCGCAGTCTCCCTCTCTCTCTCGTTTCCTCTGTGCGAAGAACATCGAAACTCTAGCTAGTCCGACCGCCGCACGCCGTCATCCACTCCGGCCACCTCTTCACAAACTAGGACCGCGGGGAGATGCGCCTGGTCATGCTCTTCCACCTCGAGAAAGACCAGGGGCGGGGATGGTCAGGACCGAGGGAATCGGGCTGACTCCTTCACCATGGACGACGCTGGAGAATGGCTCATCGCCGGCAACTCAGACCCCACCGCGCGTCACCGACACCTCCACGAGCTCTAGGGTGAGAAGGGGAACCTTGGGGTGCCTTTAATTTCACATTTGGTGGGCGGATGTGTGCAGTCGCCGTCGGCCGAACCTCGCCGCCGCGCCGGTGGTCGCCGGACTAACTTCGATGACCATTGGGTCACATAACCACCACCTACGCGTTCGCCCGGAGCTCCTATAGCTAGTACAATCCACAGAGTGCATCAATTTCATCCACATCGCGCAATTGCTATGCAACTATGAGGATTTGGGATTGGTGACATCACCTGTGATGTAACCATGACGTCACAACCCTTTTTATTTTTCTTTTAAATTTTTATTTAAACCAAATATGACAGGTGGGACCCACCTGTCAATTTAAAACTAGCAGAAAATCAAATAAAATTAATAAACGAATAACTTTTATTCTATTAATCAGAAAAATAAAACTAATATACCAAATTGATTAGAAAAATATAATATAAATGATTATTAACTTTTCAAAAATATTTGATAAAGTTTCAAATTCAATATTTCTTTAATTAAATTAAATCATTTAAAATTGAGAAAAATAAGAAATAATTCATAAAATCAGAAAAATACAAGCTATATACCAAAATGCTCCAAATGACTAATACAACTCATCTATGATGTTTTCAAAGTCATTTGACCATGTTTTCATGTGTGCAATATTTTGCCTAATCATTTAATTCATTTAAAATTAATAAATTAATTTCTTATTCAAATATTTTCAGAATACTTGAAATGAGGTACCAAATTAAAGAGAAAAACATTTTCAACTCAACTATGTCAAACACAAAACATTTTATTTAACTTATAAACTTGTTTCTAAAGGTATAATGGAATTCTATAATATTCCATTATAACCGACAATAACTACCTTAATACCATTTTCCTTATTAATAAAACCCACATGTTTTCACACCTACTAAACCTATCATCACAAATAATTAGAAAGTATTGTGATAATAGAGTTCACTGTACTAGTTCATCATTCTCAATTAAACTCATTATCATTAACTCTACACTTTTGGAACATAAAATTTAACATGTTCGTTACCTCTTCAATAATTGTTTTCCATGTGCTATTGTCTTGTTACCTCACCAAGTAATCAACACTTCTACTTAAACATGATAACAATCGTTTGCTAAGTAAAAGTGAAACACATGTAAGTCTAAAAGAAGTAATAACCACATCACCAAAAGTAATAGAACATTTGACCTAAAACATGTGTGCTTAAGATATCGTATCAAACGTGGCTTACACTTGTAAGCTGGGGTGTTTTCCAGGGTAATTCACGATGCATCTCATTACTATGCATGTATCATCCTTGCCAGTGTTTTCTGTAGTTCTTACTAGGACTACTTTGTTATCTTTCAGATGTCGGGATTTTCTACGATACCCTCGAACCCCGAAGACATTGATTATTATGGTTATTTCAATCTCAGGCAAGTTCATCACTTGCTCATATCCTTTGCAGTACTTCATAACAAACTAATTGCAAAAACTCTATCGTATTACCACCTAGTCTCAAAAGAATGCATGATCCTATTTTTATAATAATATGACTAATTGAATGACTACCCGAGTGGTAGTGTTCTGTTTGGTGGGCAGATGGGACCATGGTAAGATGAATAGGTCAAATGAAGGTTCCATCTGCATGGGAAAGTATTACCTAGGAATTAATCACAAATACTGTCAGAACTCGGTGTGCCGTAAATACCGCGTTGACCACAGGTCTTCTATGGGGGGAGTAAGTCAGCTGTGATCTTCTCTCGTTCGCATGTCAACGGACTGCCAGAGACGTACGTCCACGGACTCTGCGGGTCTATGAGTGTCTGCCAGGGGCGCGTAGATCTCCGTCGTGAGGGGTGGAATAAGGCGTTCAACCTTCTGGTGGAAATGGGTGGGCATGCGTTGTGCGGAGAAGCACGGTTTGGCTTGGACCAACAACCGGTCCCCACACCTGATAGGGAGTGGACATGATCACGAGCCTGGTTGTGCACCATGGTCTTGGTCGCCCACGGGTAAAGTAACGCACCTCTGCAGAGTGTAAAAAGATGTGGCATGTTACCCCCTGTTCCAGGAAGGAGCTGCGAACGCTACAGGAAAGGAAACTCCATGAAGTTCTAGTCCTGTGATGGTCTGGCGAGCATAGTTTTCAGAAGTAAAAGCAACCTTTTGAAGAAGGATTTACAAAACCTTGCATTATATTATGAATCTTTCGAGTCCAAAGCTGTAGTTAGTGCATCAAACTACCTTCTATATATCATGAACTTGCTGAGTAACGCTCGTTACTCATTCGTTCCCGTTTGAGCCCTGCTTAGAGTTGAAGCCTATGGAAGTCGTCATCGTGAAGCCATCGTTACCTCATGAAGCTAGGTGGAGTCTTATACTACTTAGCTAGTAAAGCATCGTCATCAACAACGCTGGTGGAGGAGAAGCTATCAAGGTGTAGGTGAAGACCATTCGTGTACTTAGATGTTACAAGCCATAGATTAGGGCTGACCTCAGCTGTAGTGGATTTGGTTATGAGCTAGAGTCATTCTTCAGCTTGGATCTTCGAATTGCTTCTTCTGATGTTTCATTTGTAGGAGATCTTCTTGATTCATCAAAGAGATTCTCAAGATTTTGTAATGAAGTTTGTATTCTATAGCTTTGCTTGGACCCACTGTGTTTCTGTTGTACTACTCTGAGGGATGTAATATTCATAGGAAAGTCCTTCTGTGATTATTATGTCATCGACTTGCGCACTACACATGCTGTGGTGTGTTGGGTCACCACAATACTCCCTCTTGGAGTTACTAGCATCTACTTGGCCAGAGCATCTACTAATAACGGAGATCATGCAAGATCGTAAATAACATATGCATGAAGATAACATGATAGATTGATAATCAGAAGACATAGCATTCAACATTCATCATATCCCAGCAAACAAAACATGTAGCATTACATAAAGATGATCTTGACCATGTTAGGCAGCTCACAAGATCTAAACATGAGGCACAAAGTGGAGAGAACAACCATCTAGCTACTGCTATGGACCCGTAGTACAGGGATAAACTACTCACGCATCACTTCGGAGGAGGGCATAGTGGTGTAGAGCCCTCTGGTGATGATTTCCCCCTCCGGCAGGGTGCCGGGGAGAGCTCCAGAACCCTCCCGATCTCGGGATGACGGGGACGGCGGCCTCAGGTGTTTCTCGGGTAAAAGTGGTATATCTTTAGGGTTTACGTCTCGGGGGGAGGGATTATATAGGCGAAAGGGCAGAGGCGGTGGAGGCTCAGGGGCCCCACACCACCCTCTAGCGCGACCAAGGGGGGCGCCACCCTATGGTGTGGGCCCCCTGAGGCCCCCCTCCGAGTATTTTCGGGACTCCGTGGAAGCTTCGGGATTTCTAAGACTTCAGGGCTTCGAATTTCCCAATTCCGAGAATATTTCGAGAACAACTTTTCTGAAACTAAAAAAAACAGAAAACAAGGAACTGGCTCTATGGCATCTTGTCAATAGGTTAGTCTAGAATATCGATAAAAATGACATAAAGTGTATAGCAAACATTTGGGAAACAATAAGAAAACAACATGGAACATCAAAAATTAAGAATACGTTTATGACGTATCACCGATGGACACTGTTGGAACCGGGAAGTATAGCGCGTTGAGCAACACACACGGAAGACACACAAGCACACATGCGATCTACCCAGGTTCAGGGCCCTCGTGAGGAGGTAAAGCGCCTACTACAGCTTGTATGATTGTATATGAGTGGATACCCGGGTTACATAGTTGCTCCTAAAGGTGGATGAGCTAGAGGAGGAATAAGATGCAAGCTAACGACTAACCATAGGAATGGATCCTTCGCTCTAGCGTCCCTCGCACAAGAGGGCCTGGGGCACCTTATATACTAGTGCCCAGGGTACAAGTACAAGGTGCGGGTACAAAACACTGTGAATGACCACAATCATGCCCACTATGGCTACGAAAGTCCAATGTGCGTCACCCTCCGTGTCGCCTTTGTCCCTTCTGTACTGGACCGGACGTGGGCACTCCAATACCTGGCCACTGCTCCCACGTATGTACACATCTAGCAGTATGGGAGAGACCTTTTCACCTAGTAACTTGAACCGACACATCTGTACCTGCTCCACAATCGCCGGGGTACGATAGTAGCATTGAACCTCAAAGATAACCTTCATATGTCGGCTTCTCCATGCCAGATTCGGATAACTCGGTCGAGTCTCTCCTGCAAAATATTATCTTTGCAAGGCTATTCCGACATACCTCGTGTATGTCGGTCAGGGTATGTCGATCAACCTCGACCCGATCCACTCTTGGACATCACTTTATACCTGCCATGCCCTACCCGGGGGGTCGCCCTCCGACATTAGTCCCCGAATCTGGCGCGGTCCTGCAGCCTCAGATGAAGGGCCACGGCAGATTCCCCGAATAAAAAGAACTTGCTTTGGTACCGACATAACTTATGTCGGCTCAGCTCTAGTGCCGGAACTGGATCTCCATCAAACTTGAGTCTTGGTCTCATCTCGGCTTGCTCCGACATGGGAAAGGACGTATCGTTTTCTCCAACTCCCTGGCTCTAGGTACGTGGCAAAAATTTACCCCACACCGCCTCGTTTCTTGTGCGTGAGCAGTCCTGTCACTATGCGCATGCCACACACGTCAGCGGGTCCTACGGGCAGTCAAATAGCCCGAGGCACTCGAGTGGCCGCCGCCCCGGATTCCGCAGGATTAATTGTGCCGTTATGAACGATTTCCCTTCTGTGGTGCATCGTGGTAACGTTTATTAGCAACCATTTCTAGAGATTGTGGCGTAGTGGATCCATGCTGCACGAACTTCTCCATAGATAAATAGGCGTGCGGGGCTTGCCACTGCTCTCTTTCCCCCGCACCTTCCTCGTCTTCTCCGCACCACAGAGCCCGAGCCCTTAACGCACAAAAACCGCAGCCGCAGCACAACGCAGAGCACTGAGCACTGCACTTCGCTGCCGCTCCGTGCACAACACAACGTTGTAGTGCCGTGCGCCACCGTAGATCTTCCACCGCACAACCGCAAGCCGCAATAGCGCCGCACACCGCCGTGGCGCCGTCTGCCTTCTTCGCCACCGGAACGCATCCAACACTGGCGTTCGCCACTACATGCAACACCACCGTCGCTGCCATGAAAGCTCCCCGGGCTTTCTTCTCCACCTCCGAAGTGCACCAACTTCCGGTGCCAATCTCCGCACGAGTCTCCACCGTCACTGTCACACCCCAGTTTTAGATCACTTGTAACACATGAGGGAAGCCATTTTTGTGAGCCAACAAAAACTTTTTAATGCCCTTACATAATCCAACATTATGTAATGAAACATGGTTATCTATGCAATGCAATCAAGCCTTTGATCAAAAATCATTTATTATCTTTTCTGATGTTTTCTGATTATTTCTGTGTTGTTTCCCACATGATGTTTCAATACATTTCATCCAAATTCTTGTGACATTGTTGCTTTCAACTTAATGATAATATTTTGCTTTGTTTGAACCAAGAAAACAATTTGGCAAAAGAATAATTGGATGTTTCTTTTAAGTTTTCTATAGAAACTTAATTCTGAAAAATAAACCAAGCAGCTGTTTTTCACTCATGTTATCTATATGTTAGGGAATCATATTTTATGTTTTCTTGGCATGAATGTGTTCTCCAATATATGGACTACAAAGTGGTGAGCTTGGTTGGAAAAATTGTATTGATAAAACAATCACTTGCTTGATGGTTTTGTGTTAAGAAAATAAGGCAGAATTGTGTTTTCTGAAAAACAGGAACTAGATGTTTTTCCACCTTGTTTTTAGTGCTCATTTGATTTTCAAATTTGTTTTATTTTGATGTTTCTAAATTTCCAATTTTTTTTAGCACAACCACACTTTGAAAACAATTTTGGATTGGGTTTGGTTCATGAAAATAAAACCAACATTTGCCTAGTCCAGTCTGTTCCAACACTTAGCAAAATCCACTAAGTCATTTAGACCGAATCTGAAAATTTCAGAAAAAACAGAAAATGATACCAAATTCATTTGATCATAACTTTTGTTTGGAAAACTTTTTAGCTGAGCAACTTGGACCTTCTATAAGCCTAGTCATCCCTCACCATTTTCCATGCCTTGGATGCCCGAGAATTTGACCAGAGAGGAGAGGGAGGGGCTGTTTCAGGTGAAAAGAAGGGGGCAGTGGCATGGGCTGCTGTCAGAAATGCCACTGTGCTGTCCACTGTCGCCATATTTTCGATCTCTCACCCTCACACGCCTGTATTGGCTTTGAACAAGCACTAGAACACCCCTTGGACACGCCCAAAGGGCGGGAGGCACGACATGGGCGCCCAGAGCACGCCCCGAGCCCATTCTCTGCCGCCCGAGAGCGCCCTCGTGCGCACACCCCGTGGCACCATGGCTATAAAGCCACGGGCACGCCCTCGGTTTGCCTGCACACGCCACACACACCGCTCTCCCACCTAGACACCGAGCACGCACGCCTTGCCTCGCTGTGAGCCCAGAGCGCCCGTAGTCGCCGTCGGCCACCGCGGAGGAAAAGGTAGGAGGCGCACGCCGTGGGCACTACCACCTCTCTCCCTTGCCTCCAACGCACTCGCCACCCTCCGTAGACCTCCCCTGACGCACACTCGTGTCCCCTCGTTTGCAGGATCGCCGGAGAACCCGTCGGAGCCGCCGCGGGCCCGCAGTGTCGCGTCATCGTTTGAGGCCGTCCCGAGCTGCGACTTCACCGCCCCTGCACTGCCCCAAGCCCGTGACACTACCCCGACCCCGCGCCACCGTCCCACGCGACCCCTAGGTGAGCAATCGCCCGTTTCTCGCTGTTGGCCATGCGCCGATCGAACGTGAGAGAGAGAGAAGGGAGAGGGAGGGAGACGAAGGCCGTGCGCCGTTGATCGTGAGATCAACGGCCATGTTTCAAAATTGAAACAGTACGCGTGTGTCACGCGCCGTGGAAGCGAGCTAGGCCGTAAGGCCTTAGCGGGCCGCGCGCACGAACGAAAGAACAGCCCGCACACCTTTTTTCCCTTTTTAAAACCAACAAAATCATGCAAGTTACTTTAATCATGTTAAAAATGGCAAAACTAAAAAATAAAATCAACCAAAATTCTCTGTGGTAGATATACTAAATCATGAACGCTTGCAACCTGTAGATCTATATTTGGGAAATTGTTTTGCAAATGATAAATCATGTGCCACACACTGTCTGTTATGGTAAAAATACAATAACTTTTTGTTGGAATGTTCAAAAGGTGGAAACTAAAATTCTTTGAGTAGCTATTGACTATATCTATCAGTAGGGCTTGACCTCACATCAAGGTGAGCTACCATTTGGAAATGCCATCCACTTTGGTAAATGTCCAGTAGCCTATTCTAGGATTTTTAGAAGTTGTTTAAAAATAATTTTTGATGTGAATCCAAATGGATATGTTAGTGTATGCATAGATCTTTGTTATCCTAACTTGGTGTGATTTTTAGAGATCTAGATTTATTTTGGCAACAGATCTAAATTTTTGCACTTTTCCGTTAGAAATAATATGTGTAGAGTTATTTTTAGAATAATTGCTTGCTAGTGTTACTTTGTTTTCTAGCATATTTAGATGTTGGGCTTAGTGTTAAAAGGTTGTTTACTCATAGATCTAGCATGTTAGAAAGTGTGTGCATGTTTGGATATTGTATGGAGCTAGTATATGCATAGTATTATTCTCTAATTTTATTTTAATAAATCTTGTGATGCAAAGTATAGCTAGTTTATTTACCTAAGTTTTTTTAGGTGTTTGATAGGGTCCAGTACCATTTTGATACTTATTAGAAGTTGTTTTCACCTCTGTTAGGTTGCACTTTATTTCTTAGAGATGCTTGAGTTTGTGAGTGCTTATTTACTCATAGTGTTATTTCTCACTAGATTCAATAGTTGTAGTTTTGCTTAGTGAATATTTTGTTTTCCACAAGTTGGACCAGAGGCTTAGGACCTCTTTAATGTCATGGAAAACCTAGTGGAACACCCACTGGTTCCATTTCATTTTGGTGAGAAATGCCATCTCTTAACCATAGTAGTAGTAGTGAATCTTGTTTTTTTTGAGTGTATGCTTGTGGATAGTTGCTTGGTAAACTTGTGTGTTATTTTGTTTGTGCATTTCTTGCTGTATTGGTTGGTTGAGTATCATTGCTTGCTTAGTTTGGTTCTGATTGGGTGTCCTTATTTTATTTTGCAACGATAGAAAACGAGGAAGAAGTAGTTGGTGCCGGAGGCTACTACTATCATTCCTGTTGCTACCACGAGCAAGACCCTCAACTCCACCAAGGAAAGCCATCCTTAAAGCTTGCTGTTATACTACCTATCATTATCTATCATGCATGTTCTACTTCTGAAGTTTTACAAAAAACTTGATTACCAAAACTATTTTTGAGTGGATATTATTACTACTATTATTATAGGGGCATGTTATCACATTGCCATTAGTCAACTTGGTGTACCAAGCCTATTGGCCACCATACGGTATTTAAATACCGCCAAATATAATAACTTTGAGTCCCTAAGTGGACATTTTTAAAATGGTTTTTTGCAAACAAATGACTTATGAAAAGTCCACGGTGAAAAGGCGGGACCTTGTTCACCGGGGGAGTAAAAGGGTGTGTTTTCCAAAGATGTTTACAAAAGGCACATAACCTAGCCTTCGCTGGACAACCAAGAAGTACTGCCACTCTACCCCAATATGGGTACGGGGCCTATCTAGATACTTGTTCTCGTTAGTGTGTGTTTTATCCCAATATGCTATAGAGAGGATGATTCTCTGAACCGAAGTGTCGCCAGGAGGGAGTAACAGGACATACAAAGTGAGGGATTAAGTTACCCCCCGGAAGCGACACTTGGGTCTCCTGCCGTGGCGGGGTGGGACCTGGTGCCAGAGAGATTACACCCAACTGAAGGGATAAGCATATAGTAGCTTGATCAGAGTAGACATTTAGGATCATTCTTCTGATGCTTGCATATCGCTGTGTCAATCCATGGGTGGTTCATGGCAGATGATTGGGTCTTGTGGAATGTGTACACCTCTGCAGAGTAAAACTATTTTGAATAGCCGAGCCCTCGGATATGGGCAGTTGAAAGGCCATGTAGCTAGCATTGTGTCATTTTTCAAAAGGGTGTTTTGAAAACGAAGGACTTGTACCTGAGAGGTACCGATGAGGAAAGATGGAGTTATTTCCAAGAAGTTTTGCAAAGAAAACTTTCTTTTATAAAACAAGTTTATAAAACCTCTTGTACATGCGATATCTACAAGAGAAAGAAAATTATAATATTTTTTTTGAAGTATCTTCTTCAACAAAGATATAAAAGCAACCATGATGTTATCTTACATACACCATGGGTAGTGAGCCCTATTTATAGCCTACCCATCCACCATATAAGCATACTTGCATTTGCAAGTTTATAAAGGATGTCTTTCAGAGTACATTCAAATGTACTCATATTGATTTCTCCCCTGGCTATTTACTTGGCCACACTTTGAGGAGATGCCACCTGAGGAGGATTATGAGGAGGAGTACTTTTCCGACGACTATTCGAATTAGGCCTGGCTCCCGGTCAGCAGCCTGTTGGTGAAGGCGTGACATGGGCTATCTACGTTGTGTTTATTTTCCGTTGTGTGTTGTGAGACATTTTCCTGTCCTGCGTGACAGTTGTTAAGACTTGGTCATGTGACCATTTGCTTGTAAGACTATTTTATTCATGTAATGGATAATGTATCTGTGTACCAACTTCGTATGTTGTTCACGACTGAAATTCTTGGGATCGTGAATGTATGCATATGAGGGGTTCTGGACCATCCGGTTTGGGGCCTCTACAGTCACCACCATAGGTCTTCCACAGCCGCCACCCTCCTTTGCTGCTTCCATGGCTTCCCGGGAGGTCGTCATCATCCAGCACGGTGAGGAGGAGGTTGTGGAGGGATCAACCCGAGCCGCGTGGGAGGGCTCGGATGTCACCCAAGCGGACATCGACTAGATGGTCCGGACACGGCGGATCCCTACAGGAGTGACATGCCGGTTACCCAGTGCCAAGATCGTGCCAGAGGGCAAATCCGGTGTCGTCGTCTTTGTAGCCCATTTCGAGCAAGGATTCGTGTTGCCACTTAGTGATTTCATGAAAAGGTTTTTTTTTTGAGAAATTCGGCCTCCAGCCGCATCACCTTCCAGCGAATGCCATCACCACCCTTTCTAACTATATCTCGTTCACAAAGGGGTGACTCGGCCTCTGGCCAACCCTCAATTTATGGTGTAAGTACTTCCATTTCCGGAGGTAGGTTATCCCGAATCTTGAAAGCCTCGACGCCCCCAAGAAAATGACCGAGTGCGGTGCTGCCACTGTGATTCCCCGGCGTAACTCCATCTTCCCTCGAATCCGAGGTCCCGATTCATGCCGAAAGTGGCTCCGCTCATTCTTCTACGTGAAGAACGCCACCGACATCGATCTAATCCGGCTTCCCAATTTCAATATCGCCCCACCCGTGGACAGACTCAACTGGGGCTATGATCTGAAGGATCAATATGCCAATGTCAATGAAATCCACCGGATCGTCGTCGCGCTTAAGGAAGATGGATTGATGGCTAAGGATCTTCTGGCGACATTCATTAGTCGCCGGGTTTCCCCCTCCAGCGTTGGGTCCACAAAATTTGCTAAATGAGCGGCCCTCGGGGCCCAACTCGGACCACCTCCTACGAGCTAAGAAAATCTCAGATCCGGCGGCGTGTCAAGGCCGTGGCCCGGACGAATATGTCGATGACTAGGAATGGGGACTGGAACCCCATGACAGGACACGCCAAGCACCCGCAGTAGGTACTTGGAAATCAAACCGACATATCCTTATGCCGATATACCTTGTTATGTCAGTGCACCTTCTATTCCTAGAATAATGTTTATTTCTTGTCTTTGCCTTACAGAGATTCCAGCGCCAAGTGGCCGAGGACGGTCCTGACCCGTCCATTACCTGGGGGGAAGACCTCGCCAAGTCCAACACAGAGGACCCGGACAACAAGGACTACATGCCGATCCCGAATGCCGGTATCGCTCTCGGTGCGGGTAATACTCTCGTCAGTAATTCAATAAAAGACTGGTCCGACAACGACGACGATGATGATTACCGTATTCTAGAGGTACTAGACCCCTGTCCTCTAGAATTCACGTTTCCACTTCCTTCGGCACCAGCTAATCTGGACGACCAGGTGATAGAAGTAGAGCCCGTAGCCATGGGAGGCAGACCCGAGTCCAAGAAGCGCGCCGGGTCTGGTCCTTCGGGGCCCTCGACCAAGAGGAATAAGAAGGCGGTGGTGTCTAAGCCACGCGCAAGACCGATCTTGCACACGTAAGATACCCTCCTCCGAGATGCATCTTTCACTTTGTTATTTCTTACTTTCTTTCCCCCCACTGAGATGCTTAACTCACATTTTCACACTACATGGATGCTTTGGAAGTTTTACAGAGTGCGTCCTCCATCCGCGTGCCAATACCGACACCATATCCTCCTCGACACGCCGATGTCGGTGGCCAAAGCCCAGCCATGATGAGCCCTCCCCCGGCGAACCAACCAGATACCGGCAATACCGGTACCGGGATCTGAGGTCGATGTTGGAGGGGGACATAGCGTCCAGGAGGACGAGAACATGGACCGGGCCGAAGACGACACTTCGACTCCTGACCGAGTTGAAGACCTCGGTGTCGGCAGCGTGGGCACCGAGGCAGAGAAAACCAAGACTCCGGAGAAGCCGGAGCAACCACAGCAGCAGCAACAACAACAAGCAACCAAACAACAGCAGCAGCCACTCCAGCATCCACAACAGCAGGCTCCACCACCGCAGCCATCGACACAACAAGCTCCACTGCTGCAGCCAAAGCCGATGCATCAAGCTCCACCGCCACAGCAGAAGCCGGCCCAACAGCTGCTGAAGAAATCGACGCCGTAGCCGTCGAAGCCATCGCAGAAGAAAACGCCAGCGGCCGGATTAAAGATAAATCCGGATAGGCAAGTGGCGCTGCGTCAAGGCCAAGGCTCCAACTCGACCGACAACGAGGCCACCACTGTCAGTGCCGGATTCATGATGTGCACCATGAGCGGGAGAAGCCTAGCCTCTCTCGAACATTACAGCATGGACTGGAATGGCGCCGACATGAGCGAGGTGAGAACTATGCACCCGGCAGGTCCTGGCGTGCTTGCTCAGAGGATGTAGGCATTGAAGGCCACTATTAAGGATGCCGACGCCACTGCTAAGGTAAACATCATTCCCTTTGCTAAAATTTCCGCAAGATATACCGAGTAGAGATTACTCGGCTCCGCCGAGTAAGGGTTACTCGGCTAACAGTTATGCACCATCCCCGGTCCCAGAGATTCGGGTTGAGTAACCAATACTCGGCCGAGTAAGGGTTACTCGACGCGAATCTTCCACAAATAATCCTATCACTTCCTTTTTTGGGCTCTGCACTGATACCCGGACCAAGCTTTACCAAAAACTTCTCTCGGAGCACAGGCAACTGAGTGACCAACACAGATAGCTACAACTCAAGCTGAAGAGTAAAGGTATGCCCTTTTCCAGCCGACACAATTTTGTTGCTTAAACTGCATTGATCTCACTTCGTCTTTTTCTCCCTTTGACATAAACAGCCGGGTTGGAGGTTCAAGTCGGCGAATTGGTGAACTGGGTTGATGTCCTCCAGACTAAGCTACTTCCTATGCTTTAATTTTGCACATGTTTTCTTTCATACATACTGACCTTGCTATCTCGTCACAGCCGAGCACAAGGCTTATGCAGACTGTCATCAGGACTGCATCTCCATCTCGGAGTCAGCCCTCCAAATTACAGAGCATGAAAACGCACGCAAGGTTGAGCTTCAGCGGGAACGGGACGAATTGTCCCGGTTGAAGGAAGAACTCGCCAAGGCGAAGAAGCAGAAAGCCGAGCTGGAGAAAGCCGCCACCGAGGAGAAGAAGTGCCAGGATTACAAGGCCCATAAGCTCCAGGAGCTTGTCGCCCAAAACGAGACCCACGCCACCTCGACTCAGACCGAGTTGGATGCACTGAAGGGAAAGGCTGACAAGAGGATCTCGTACCTTACCAAGATCAACTCAGAAATGGCCAATAAGTTTCTTCCAGCTTGTCGCACCCTGATTTCTAGGGGATACTCACCGTACGAACTGGATAGCAGGTGCTTGGATTATGGGGCATATCTGCTCCCACGTCCCAGCTTCCTGGTAGGCCTGCGCTTATGCGCGACAACACAAGCCCTGCTATTCCATCGTCGATGTAAACTATCCACTAGAGATCAAAGGCACTTCCGTCGACGTACTTCAAACCATACACACATGGTACATCAACGGCGTTTAACAAGTGATATCACAACAGATCTCTACGACACAAAAGATTGAAATAAATTGCAAATGGCTCTCATTAGAGCAGAGATAGCAAATACAATCATTCAGAGGGCACATGCCCCAACAATACATCATTACAATACAGCGGAAGCATTCAACATGTCTGAGTACAGACAAGAACCAGATAGGCCTAAGAGGCCGGAAACAAACAGACGGAGCCCATCCACGAAGTCTCGGATCCTGCCCGGGTTCGCTATCTACTCGCCAGCAGTCTCGTCATACTCCACGTAGTAGCCACCATGTAGATCCTCGGAAACGTAGGTCTGCGGAAACCACAGCCCCAAAGGGGTCAGTACATAAACGTACTGGCAAGCAAGACTCACAGTTCACCAAAGTGTAACCCGTCAACACCAAGCACAGATGCCTTGGGTTCAACGGAAGAGAGGGGATGTAAAAGATGCTGCAACTGGATGCGCTAACCAACTACAGATTCTACCACTTCCGGCTAACAGAAAGGAGATAAGATCGAGGATTGTAACCAACTGAAAGATAACTTCAACCAAACCCATCCTGGATCTCGCCCCTTATCCAAAGAAGCAATCCGAGGATAACTCACACAGTTGTAATAGTGATGGTTCAAATTATTGTGTCAATAAGCCTATTACTAGTCAACTTATTAATCATGGGGTGTAACATGTTTGATCATTAGGTTTAAGTTGTCCTGAGTACTTGTTAGCCAGTACTTTCACCAAGTAATCCATAACCGCGGAAAACACGGCTTCTCGAGAAGATTATCCCTGCAGGGTTGCACCAATTTGGCCGTACACTCATGAATGGCCCGCCAGATGGGAGATCACCCCACCAAGCGGGGCACTCAACACAACCAACCATTCTTCGCATCAAGCCCAAAGAACCTTGGGCGCACGGCTAATCAAGCCCAGAAGAAAATGGACCATCATAGCACTCTAAGACCGTGTCCCCCTATATGCCGACTACAAAAGTTCCACCCTGCGCTGGGCTCGCAAAAACATGCATGCGGCAAATGGAAAACACGAACTAAATGAGGCGATTTGGACGAGATGCGAATCAGGTCAAGTTGAGGGGGGCGCCCATACTCGCTTCCCAAATGCGGGTAGTGCGCTCATCATGGATCAGTAGACAAGACCCTTTTCCTATTAGGGTCGACACTAGCAGGCTCCAAAACCTCTCATGGGCCTCCTGCCGGTGCCTTATCATCAAATTTATTATTAATAGTAACATTAGCATGATTGATTGATTAATCATCGAGCCCCCACAACGTAATAGATATAGTAACAGAAAGTAACGGGTAACAGACTCGAGCAAAACAACCTAAGCATGCTAGTAAGACTCTGGCTCAAACAATGGGTTGTAGGAAGGGAGGTGAGGCAATATCAGGTTTAAGGGATTCATGTGATGGGTTCGTAACAGAACAACTACTACTAAGGCTAGCAGAAAAGAACAACGGAAAGTATCGGTAATCAATGTTGAAAGGAACACAGTGGTTCATGTGAGTGATAACTTGCCTGCAAAACCCAGTAGCCTGGTACTGAGCTAAATCCTTAGGAGGGATGTCGTAAGTATCGTCGGTCTCAACGTCGTCGTGTATCCGAGAAGAAGCAAACAAACATTGCAGAAAGATAAGCAATCATTGTCATGGCATAGTGCACAATCAAACATGATGCATGACAAGTTTAATAGTTGCATCAAAGTAACTAGTTGACAAGGTAGAACAATTTAAATGGACCCATGTGCAAGGGTTGCACATGGAAAGATCCATTGAAAATAAGTAGAAACAATGATTCAACATTAGTTACTAGGTGAGAGTTGTTAGCATGATGCATGCATGATGATGATAACAAGATAACAACAAAATGACAATGATAGATGCAAAGGAGAAGGAATAAGACAAGTTTGGAAATGATTTGTTAAGTTTGAAGTTTTGGTTACTTAAAGATGTCACACATGAAATTGTTGTTTTCAACAAATTAAAGCGTGCAAAATAAATAACAAAGTTTATATTTGACTAGTAAACATGCCCGTGCGTTGCTACGGGCTTGATCAATTCTAAATTGTTTATAATTAATTATATTTTTTGGATTCTCATATATCTACATTGTATATACTTGCTTTCCTGATCATTCCCAAGCTCTTGTTGTAACATACTTACAACTAACAACCCTATATATATATATATATATGAACAATAAAATAATAAAGAAGATCGTCTAGGGCCCTGCAAATATGCACACACAAAACCTTAGTTTATTTAAAAGAATTGCAGCCATATAAAAAAATATGCATCTTCAAGGGAATAGCTTGATGATTGAGAAGAAGAAACACACGTAATAATGAGATGTAAAGCATCCATGAGTCAAATTTTCAATAAGACGGAATGGACTGTTCGCTCGTTGGTAAATATCATGACGAACCCAATCATAGAGGAATGCAGACAGTTTGTATCTTTCAAACCTTGTCCATGATAGCCGCACCCTAGAACCATTTTGATATGAACAATTTCTCGCCTTCTAATAAATCTTCTGAACAAGGGAACCGCGTGCACATATGGGAGATTTAAAAATAAAAATTAAAAAAGTGCACATATGGGAAGCAATTAATCATATACACATGATGTCATTGATGTTCAAAAGCATGGCCCACCCATGTACCTTGATTCTGCCTGTAGATGCCATCAAGCACTTTGGCCGGATAACTCATGGATTTTCTCAATGCTCTAACCAAGAAGAACAAATAGAGCGGTGCAAAAGAGGGCACGAGAAATAGCGGGTGAGGATGTATAGCCAGAGTTGGTACACTGTATCAAAGGTTTGCTCACTTTGACGTTTCTCCATTGATGTTCAATGACATTACAACCAGAATCTATCTGTCAAACGTAGGTTCTACTACAATTAATTATTGATACCAAGCTGAATAGGTGGACATGTTTAAATTAAAAATAGTCTGCATAATAGGACGCTAACACAACATACTTTATATTGAAGACATGGCTTTGAGTAGCTAGTTCATATACCTGTCCTGTTAGAGGAGGCGTATCAGCAGCAATTTTTTTACGCACTGGAGATGTAGGGAGAGCAGAATTAAGACAACCGTTCAGAGATGTCTAATCATGATATATTCAAACTTCATCAAAAAATGCTTTATGTGGAAACTCCAATTCCAGCAGTCGGTTTTTGATGCTCTGGAACTATGATTTCAGCACTGTATCCCGCATAAAAAGTAATAGATGAAGCTAATAAAAAAGAAAAAAAATGAAGAAGCTGGTCTTTAAGTAACATTTACTAATCTGCAAACAGTACAGACCAGCAGATGCAGTGTAATTTATCTTTCCCTTAGAACCAGAAGGGATCACGAGATGGTGTTTCATCATTGTATCCTCAAGTTACCAAACTGTAAGCATGGTGCGGACAGAGCTGGCCTCTGTAGCCGTTGACCACGAGCAAACTCCGGCCTGCGCTGCACATCTGGTGTCGAGCCGCCGACGCAGGTCGTCGTCCCTGTTCCCCACCGCGCCGAGACAAAGAGAGGAGAGATAAGCCCCATGTTCTGCATGCAAAGACGGGGAGAAGAGAGAGGTCAGATGGCGACCCCGACGGCCGCCAGATGCGTTGGGGAAGACAAGAAGAAAGGAGGGTGGCAGACTATCTCCTCGTCGACGAAGCAGACCTAGCTCTCTCTAAGCATGTCGTCGAAGCAGACCAAACTCTCATAGATCATGTTGTCTCAGACCAGCAATTCGGCGGCGCCGGGGGCGGTCCAAAGCGGGCGTCATGAGTAGCGCGTGGCCGGCGATGCCACCCATTAGTCGTCCAGGGCCTGGACTTCGATCATGAAATCGTGATTCGAGAGCACTGCTGCGTCTTTTATAAATAGATGCAGGTTACCGCAATCACAAAACAGATCTAACCATGACTCTAGTTTTCTTTTCCTATCTGAACTCGAGTACGTAAAGGGGTGGCCTCCTCCAGTACGTGACCTCCTTGGTAGGAAAAGATGGAAACGAAGACGTACCTAAGACGAACGAATAGAGACTACCAGGACGTGCCCTTTTTTTACGGATATTTTGTCGACTGATTCCCGGTTTGTTCCTTTTTTTCCTTTTAGGAGAGGCTTACCGATTGGGCGTGCATAGGCTGCAACATACGACATACCTGTTGTCAACGCACATTATATAGCAGAGATAGAGATATAGATTTTGGTGGAAGGGCAAAACGGTAAAACATCAGGTTGGACCGGAAGAAGCCTTCCTCTCTTTATTATTAGGTAAAGAAAAGGTTATCAAATTTTAGTTGGATTACATGTTTCACATTTTGAAATTGGAATTAGGATTATTTAATTATGAATTAAACAATATTAAACAATTTTTAATTGCATTAAACAAGATTTAAATGGTTTAGGCAATTTTAATTATTCAAAACAGAAAACAAAAATTATATTTGAATAGGGTATGCAAAATGGTATGAAAAACATATTTTATTTGCATTATTTGGAAATAGTATGAATTAGTTATGACTTATTTCAATTTGCATTTGAATTATTCAAATTTGAAATTTAAAAGTATTTTGAAATTTCAAAACAGAACACAAATGGAATATTTGGAAAGTTTATAAAATTTGGATCAGAATAGACATAAAGTTTGTATTTATTGGAATAATAAAACAAAAGATATTGAAATTTGAAGTTTATTGGTTATTCTGCTATTTTAAAAGAAACAGGAAATAAAAAGATTTGTTTGTAAAACATTTGTTACCGTGCAGGTTTACACACCAGCCACTGTACTGTGGGCCAGCGGCCAGCGTGGCCCTAAGCAGGCACGCGTGGCAGTGGGTTCTATGACAGTGGGCCACGGGTGCTTTGGAAGAAAACGAAAAAAGGTGTGGGGGTTTTGCGCCCCCGGGGACTCGAACCCGCGTGCTGGCCTCGCGCGCTGGCAGCTGCTACCACTGCGCTGTGAGATGTTTTGTGGAGGGTTCACGGTAGGCGACAGGTTGAGGTGCGATTTCCGTCAGGAAACACTGACGAAACTGAACCCTACGACGCCCGCTGCAACTCGTTCGTTTCCAGAGACGGAACCCGCCGGCGACGACTGCTGCAGAGCGGCGAGATGCGAGCGGGGTGCTGGCGCGGCTTGGATGCGTGAGCGGAGGCGGGCAGAGCCAGAGGGAGAGGGGAAGGAAGGAGGGGACGGGCAGGGCTCACCGCGGCTCGCTGGTAGTTGTTCTGAAGGCGGAGCAGACGGCGGAATCTCCGGCGACGGCGCGATCCCCGTGGTGCCTCCCGGCACCAGGCGAGGAGACGGCGAGCATCGGGGCCACTCCACGTTTCCATTCCCGCCTCCAAATACTGCTCGAGGTGGCACTGGCTACCGGCGACGAGGGAGGAAGGTGGGGTCTCGGTGCGGTTCAGAAGGAGGGTCCAGAGAACGAAGAACAGCAGGGAGGTGAGGGATAGAGGATGCGATCGGCGGCGACAGGGAAGAAATTAGGGTTAGGTATAGGCAGGGGAGGGATCGGTGCTGAGTTTTATGGGGAAGGGGTACTGGTACGGCGGCAAATCGGCGTGGGGTGGAGGCGATCGAGCGGTGCAGAGCCACAGACAGCGACAGGTCTATTCCGTACGAGGAAGAAGACCATGGAAGGGTACTGGGCTGAAAGGTAACGGGCTGGGCTGCTGGACCGTTAGCTGATGCTGCTCTCCTCCCTGCTTTTTTTTTTTTTTTTTTTGTACACTGTTTTTTTTTGTAGTTGAGTAAATTGGAAACAAAACAAGATTTTGTTTACAGAAAATTTGGAATAAAAATAGGGTAAATTTATTAGTGGAAAATGCAACCTTTTGGCAGTTTTTGCTTTCCAAAAATTTATTGTTTGTTTGTTGTTTTAAAATTAAACCAATTTAGATGAAATTGCATTATTAATTAATATTGGTAAAACAAAACATTTTCCATAGGGTTTTCCCCTAGGGTTTTTAAAGTGATTTAAGAATTTCAATTAGTGGTGAATTTTATTGATTCAAAAGATTAAAGGTTTTGAGGATTGGTTTGAAATTGGAATGATTTGGATTTATTGATTGAATTAAGGGTTTGATTAAAACCAACAATTTTAGGAGTTAGCAACATGGAATAAAATGGAACAATTTTGGTTGTTTTCATTTGTTATTTTGGTTCCAAAAGTTGTAACAGCACAAGTATGAAAACATGGTATTTGAAATTGTTTGATTTTCAGTTGTGAAAACAGAGAATAACAGATGCAAAACAACAGAAACAAATGCAACAATATGATGACATGATGCAATACTTGAATAAACAAGAAATCAAACATTCTATAGGGTAGTTTTCATACTTGGGATGTTACAAAACGCCCCCCCTTGAAGGAATCGCGCCCCGAGATTCCTACTGAGAAAAGAAAAGGTCCGGAAACTTCTTGGGTAGACGTCAGGGAATTTGGAAACCACCGGAACATTTTCAATTGAAGGAAGAGGTTTTTGTATGGAGGGTGTATAGCTGGATAGAATTTGATTCATTTGGAGAATAGACTATCTGTAATAAGGTTGGAACAGAGTTATTGACATCAATCCAACACCAAGAATGAGATCAATGTCAGAATCAGCAACATGAGAGTAACGAGGAATATGTGGCCTCCCATTAGAATTGGATTGTTCTTACTTATGTTGGAAGTCAACATTTGAGATTCCGGAGAGTGAACAAAGATTTGATTGCTTAGTGAAACCAGAATTTGGGTTGTATGTTTTGGAAAAGATTGTTGACACAAAGGAATGTGATGCTCCGGTCTGAAACAACACTTTAGCTGGATAAGAGTTTACGAGGAAGTTTTGATTAGACGCCGGTAGAAAAATTGAATTGGAAAACAACAACAAGATTTGAACGGACGAAAAGGATGATTAGACGAACAGGATAACGAAGCAACACCGGGAAAACGAGATCAAAACTCCTGAGGTACTACGGAAAACCCAAAACTCGTGAAATCCTAACTTGAAAGTTTAGATGAGAAGGGAAAAATCAACGTTGCACTTCCTTACCAGAAAAAGGGAGGGTGGGTGGGGAAAGAAGAAAAAGAACAGAATTCTTACTCTCACGTTTCATTTTTCCTATATAGCTACAAAATAGTTTCTAGACTCAACTGCGACCAGTAAAAAGGGATCCTACAGGCAGACAGGCTCTGATACCATTTGTCGCACCCTGATTTCTAGGGGATACTCACCGTACGAACTGGATAGCAGGTGCTTGGATTATGGGGCATATCTGCTCCCACGTCCCAGCTTCCTGGTAGGCCTGCGCTTATGCGCGACAACACAAGCCCTGCTATTCCATCGTCGATGTAAACTATCCACTAGAGATCAAAGGCACTTCCGTCGACGTACTTCAAACCATACACACATGGTACGTCAACGGCGTTTAACAAGTGATATCACAACAGATCTCTACGACACAAAAGATTGAAATAAATTGCAAATGGCTCTCATTAGAGCAGAGATAGCAAATACAATCATTCAGAGGGCACATGCCCCAACAATACATCATTACAATACAGCGGAAGCATTCAACATGTCTGAGTACAGACAAGAACCAGATAGGCCTAAGAGGCCGGAAACAAACAGACGGAGCCCATCCACGAAGTCTCGGATCCTGCCCGGGTTCGCTATCTACTCGCCAGCAGTCTCGTCATACTCCACGTAGTAGCCACCATGTAGATCCTCGGAAACGTAGGTCTGCGGAAACCACAGCCCCAAAGGGGTCAGTACATAAACGTACTGGCAAGCAAGACTCACAGTTCACCAAAGTGTAACCCGTCAACACCAAGCACAGATGCCTTGGGTTCAACGGAAGAGAGGGGATGTAAAAGATGCTGCAACTGGATGCGCTAACCAACTACAGATTCTACCACTTCCGGCTAACAGAAAGGAGATAAGATCGAGGATTGTAACCAACTGAAGGATAACTTCAACCAAACCCATCCTGGATCTCGCCCCTTATCCAAAGAAGCAATCCGAGGATAACTCACACAGTTGTAATAGTGATGGTTCAAATTATTGTGTCAATAAGCCTATTACTAGTCAACTTATTAATCATGGGGTGTAACATGTTTGATCATTAGGTTTAAGTTGTCCTGAGTACTTGTTAGCCAGTACTTTCACCAAGTAATCCATAACCGCGGAAAACACGGCTTCTCGAGAAGATTATCCCTGCAGGGTTGCACCAATTTGGCCGTACACTCATGAATGGCCCGCCAGATGGGAGATCACCCCACCAAGCGGGGCACTCAACACAACCAACCATTCTTCGCATCAAGCCCAAAGAACCTTGGGCGCACGGCTAATCAAGCCCAGAAGAAAATGGACCATCATAGCACTCTAAGACCGTGTCCCCCTATATGCCGACTACAAAAGTTCCACCCTGCGCTGGGCTCGCAAAAACATGCATGCGGCAAATGGAAAACACGAACTAAATGAGGCGATTTGGACGAGATGCGAATCAGGTCAAGTTGAGGGGGGCGCCCATACTCGCTTCCCAAATGCGGGTAGTGCGCTCATCATGGATCAGTAGACAAGACCCTTTTCCTATTAGGGTCGACACTAGCAGGCTCCAAAACCTCTCATGGGCCTCCTGCCGGTGCCTTATCATCAAATTTATTATTAATAGTAACATTAGCATGATTGATTGATTAATCATCGAGCCCCCACAACGTAATAGATATAGTAACAGAAAGTAACGGGTAACAGACTCGAGCAAAACAACCTAAGCATGCTAGTAAGACTCTGGCTCAAACAATGGGTTGTAGGAAGGGAGGTGAGGCAATATCAGGTTTAAGGGATTCATGTGATGGGTTCGTAACAGAACAACTACTACTAAGGCTAGCAGAAAAGAACAACGGAAAGTATCGGTAATCAATGTTGAAAGGAACACAGTGGTTCATGTGAGTGATAACTTGCCTGCAAAACCCAGTAGCCTGGTACTGAGCTAAATCCTTAGGAGGGATGTCGTAAGTATCGTCGGTCTCAACGTCGTCGTGTATCCGAGAAGAAGCAAACAAACATTGCAGAAAGATAAGCAATCATTGTCATGGCATAGTGCACAATCAAACATGATGCATGACAAGTTTAATAGTTGCATCAAAGTAACTAGTTGACAAGGTAGAACAATTTAAATGGACCCATGTGCAAGGGTTGCACATGGAAAGATCCATTGAAAATAAGTAGAAACAATGATTCAACATTAGTTACTAGGTGAGAGTTGTTAGCATGATGCATGCATGATGATGATAACAAGATAACAACAAAATGACAATGATAGATGCAAAGGAGAAGGAATAAGACAAGTTTGGAAATGATTTGTTAAGTTTGAAGTTTTGGTTACTTAAAGATGTCACACATGAAATTGTTGTTTTCAACAAATTAAAGCGTGCAAAATAAATAACAAAGTTTATATTTGAAAAGGTTATCAAATTTTAGTTGGATTACATGTTTCACATTTTGAAATTGGAATTAGGATTATTTAATTATGAATTAAACAATATTAAACAATTTTTAATTGCATTAAACAAGATTTAAATGGTTTAGGCAATTTTAATTATTCAAAACAGAAAACAAAAATTATATTTGAATAGGGTATGCAAAATGGTATGAAAAACATATTTTATTTGCATTATTTGGAAATAGTATGAATTAGTTATGACTTATTTCAATTTGCATTTGAATTATTCAAATTTGAAATTTAAAAGTATTTTGAAATTTCAAAACAGAACACAAATGGAATATTTGGAAAGTTTATAAAATTTGGATCAGAATAGACATAAAGTTTGTATTTATTGGAATAATAAAACAAAAGATATTGAAATTTGAAGTTTATTGGTTATTCTGCTATTTTAAAAGAAACAGGAAATAAAAAGATTTGTTTGTAAAACATTTGTTACCGTGCAGGTTTACACACCAGCCACTGTACTGTGGGCCAGCGGCCAGCGTGGCCCTAAGCAGGCACGCGTGGCAGTGGGTTCTATGACAGTGGGCCACGGGTGCTTTGGAAGAAAACGAAAAAAGGTGTGGGGGTTTTGCGCCCCCGGGGACTCGAACCCGCGTGCTGGCCTCGCGCGCTGGCAGCTGCTACCACTGCGCTGTGAGATGTTTTGTGGAGGGTTCACGGTAGGCGACAGGTTGAGGTGCGATTTCCGTCAGGAAACACTGACGAAACTGAACCCTACGACGCCCGCTGCAACTCGTTCGTTTCCAGAGACGGAACCCGCCGGCGACGACTGCTGCAGAGCGGCGAGATGCGAGCGGGGTGCTGGCGCGGCTTGGATGCGTGAGCGGAGGCGGGCAGAGCCAGAGGGAGAGGGGAAGGAAGGAGGGGACGGGCAGGGCTCACCGCGGCTCGCTGGTAGTTGTTCTGAAGGCGGAGCAGACGGCGGAATCTCCGGCGACGGCGCGATCCCCGTGGTGTCTCCCGGCACCAGGCGAGGAGACGGCGAGCATCGGGGCCACTCCACGTTTCCATTCCCGCCTCCAAATACTGCTCGAGGTGGCACTGGCTACCGGCGACGAGGGAGGAAGGTGGGGTCTCGGTGCGGTTCAGAAGGAGGGTTCAGAGAACGAAGAACAGCAGGGAGGTGAGGGATAGAGGATGCGATCGGCGGCGACAGGGAAGAAATTAGGGTTAGGTATAGGCAGGGGAGGGATCGGTGCTGAGTTTTATGGGGAAGGGGTACTGGTACGGCGGCAAATCGGCGTGGGGTGGAGGCGATCGAGCGGTGCAGAGCCACAGACAGCGACAGGTCTATTCCGTACGAGGAAGAAGACCATGGAAGGGTACTGGGCTGAAAGGTAACGGGCTGGGCTGCTGGACCGTTAGCTGATGCTGCTCTCCTCCCTGCTTTTTTTTTTTTTTTTGTACACTGTTTTTTTTTGTAGTTGAGTAAATTGGAAACAAAACAAGATTTTGTTTACAGAAAATTTGGAATAAAAATAGGGTAAATTTATTAGTGGAAAATGCAACCTTTTGGCAGTTTTTGCTTTCCAAAAATTTATTGTTTGTTTGTTGTTTTAAAATTAAACCAATTTAGATGAAATTGCATTATTAATTAATATTGGTAAAACAAAACATTTTCCATAGGGTTTTCCCCTAGGGTTTTTAAAGTGATTTAAGAATTTCAATTAGTGGTGAATTTTATTGATTCAAAAGATTAAAGATTTTGAGGATTGGTTTGAAATTGGAATGATTTGGAATTATTGATTGAATTAAGGGTTTGATTAAAACCAACAATTTTAGGAGTTAGCAACATGGAATAAAATGGAACAATTTTGGTTGTTTTCATTTGTTATTTTGGTTCCAAAAGTTGTAACAGCACAAGTATGAAAACATGGTATTTGAAATTGTTTGATTTTCAGTTGTGAAAACAGAGAATAACAGATGCAAAACAACAGAAACAAATGCAACAATATGATGACATGATGCAATACTTGAATAAACAAGAAATCAAACATTCTATAGGGTAGTTTTCATACTTGGGATGTTACACAGCTTTCCACTTAGGCCGACATAAAATATGCGCCAACATCAGACTTATCTTTGTTTTACTTCTGCTTATCCCATAGCACTTCCCCCATTCTTAACCTGCTGATAAAAATTGTGACTCGGAGAGCCCGACAGAAGACAGCCCGGGCTGGTCCCATCTCGGAAGAGTGGGACCTCGACGATCATCTCATGACACTAAATGTGTGGTTGTCGCCGCTGAAGACCATCGGAGTTGATCTCCTAAACGTCGGCATTCGCGTCTATAATGTCCTATGGCCGGGTTGCCAAGCACTGGCATTGGGCGACAAGCTGTCGAGGTGCCTGCAGGTCTGCAAAGACATGCTCAACGAGTGGCATGCATCTGCCGCCCGAGTCGGAGCAGATGAGGCCCTGACCTTCATGTTATCTTGGTACGAGGGGATCAACCTCGACGTGCTCCAGTCGATGCGGTCCGACTCATAGTGGCCGACGAACTCGGATCTCATCCAACGCCGCAAGGAGAGGGCCTATTCCTTCGTCCAGTACACTGACACACAACACTTCCTTGCGGGTCCAGAGGACGCCGACGATGACGAAGATGAGAAGAATGAGGCTGAGACTTCTCCAAATGCTATCGGCACTGCTACCCCGACGGGTGCCGACACTGCGGCCGCACCTCCTACCGACACTCGCGCTCCTCCTATTGATCCATCTAGCTCCGGCACCACTACCTAGGCTTATCTCAAAAAACATAGATCGTTAAATCCCCGAGATGTCGGGTGCAAATGTAATATAAACTTTTAAGTTTGTATCAACACTATGCCACTTGCAAGTTTAATGAGACTGGCTGAATGCTGGATCATTTTGAAACGAGTCCCCGAGTCCTTTTTCTTATTCTACTACGCTTTTCCATCTTTGCTCTCATCTACCATTTTGGTTTTTTGACAGTCGAGTCACAAGATCTAAAAAACATAGCATACAGTACTCAAAACTTTGATATGTGATTCAGAGCCATCCGGCACAGAGCTAAAAGGAACAGTAAACATATTTCGATCTGCTGGTTTTTCCTTTCCTTAGCCGTATTTCCTGTGTGTAGCGACCTTTAGCTTATGCTTTGCTAGCCATGAAGCCTGGTTGCGGACAACAGCTGAGTCAAAGAGTTGGCTTTTAGGTACCGACACACTACTACACCTACATATGAAATTCCGACTTAGACAACCGACATACAGAGAATAGGAAGTAAATACATATACACACAAAAATGTTAGGCAAAGGCAGTCCCCTGGTTCCTCCTCAGGATGCCGACAGTTCCTTGCAGGGTCCAGAGATACATATATTATGCCCTTAAGAGAAAAAGGGATGAAGGACAGCTACATTCCAGGGTCGTTTGGTTTCTTCTCCGGATCTATCCATCTTGTTCTTCTCATGCTCCTGAGCATCTATAAGATAATAAGCATAATTGTGCAGAGCTTTGCTCACAATGAACGACCCTTCCCATGGAGGTGATAACTTGTGCATGTTGGTTGTGCGCTGCACAAGCCTAAGCACTAGATCTCCCTCGCGGAACACACGAGGATTCACCTTCCGTCTATGACAGCGTCAGAGATTTTGCTGATATATTACTCATCTGGACAATGCCAACTCTCGTGCTTCTTCGAGCAAATCAAAATCATTTTCTCGATCTTCCTTTATCTCGCACTCTGTATATAGAGTAACTCTCGGCGAGTCATGCTATATGTCGGTCGAAAGGACCGCTTCTGTCCCATAGATGAGGAAAAATGGTGTATAGCTAGTTGAACGATTCGAGGTAGTCTTGAGACTCCACAGAACTGCCGGTATCTCGTCTAGCCAACTACCCGGAGCACACTGCAGTCGCTCAATCAGCCGGGGTTTTATGCCGGACAAAACCAATGCATTTTATCTTTCAACTTGTCCATTCGACTCTGGATGTGCGACCGATGCTAGGTCGAACCTGATCCTCTTTTCCTTGCAGAACCGAGCAAAGGCACCTTTAGCAAAATTGGTTCCATTATCCGAGATAATACTATGCGGATATCCGTATCTCATAATTATATCTTTCAAGAAAGATAGAGCCGTATGGCCGTCACACTTATTGGTTTCACTTCTATCCACTTGGTGAAATTGTCCACCATAACCAGCATATGGGTCATGTTACCTCGGGCAGTTTGAATGGCCCAACCATATCCAGACACCAGATAGCAAATGGCCATGTAATAGGAATGGTCTTGAGTGCTGAAGCAGACATATGGATTTTACTGGCGTATCTCTGACATCCATTGCACTTCCGAACAATATCTTCTGCTTGTTGCAAAGCATTGGGCCAATAGAATCCATGCCAGAAGGCTTTGTTAACCAGAGCTCTTGAAGAGGCATGATGACCACATTGTCCTTGATGAATATCCCAAAGGATTTCTTACCCTTCCTCTGGTTCGACACAACGTTGAAGGATGGTGATGACACTTCTCTTGTACATCTCTCCATTTATGATGGTAAAAGCCTTGGATCTTCTCTGTTGCCTGGTCGAGACCTTATCACTCGACAAACTACCATCAATCATATATGACATTATTGGTTGTGCCCATGCCGGCATAACACGAGCAACAAACACAGGCTCGTCAATCTCCATGGCTTCGACCGACGCTGCCTCTTCCGACAAAGACAGATAAGCCAAATAAGTCCACGGGTTCTGCTGAGTAGACACCGAGTTTTCCTGAGCAGTCGCCGAGTTCTCCTGAACAGTCCCCGGGTTCTTCACAATGCAACCTACATCTACGTCCATTGGGACGACATCAGGTTCTGGACTAGCCGGGACAAATATTGACTCGGATTGAGGCGACGACTTGATGGATGGTTTCCGAAGATTCTCGAGCGATATGCCGGCTGGAATGGCCTGCCGAGATGAACACAACTTGGACAATATGTCGGCAGCTTCATTTTCTGCCCGGTGCACATGATGAAACTCACAACCATCAAAGTACCCGGAGACTGTCTAGACATGAAATTGATACGAGGCCATGCTGGCATCCAGGGCATCTCAATTCCATGAAGCTTGCTGGATCTTCGAGTCACCATAACATACTATCCAAATACCAATTTCCTTGGCCACTTTGAGTCCATGGACTAATACCTCATACTCGAACACATTATTAGATGCAGCAAAATGGATTTACAGCACATACTTCGGCTGATCTTGCTTGGGTGAGGTAAGAACTACGCCAGCACCCAGACCATCTTTCATCTTGGATCTGTCAAAATGCATCTTCCAGAAATTTGAGTCACACAATGGTGGCTCATATTGCATCTCGACCCGATCGATGAGGAAGTCGGCCAAAACCTGAGACTTGATGGAATCTCTCCTTGCATATAGTGGCGTGTAAGACGCCAGCTCGATGGCGCACTTGGATACTCGGCCACTTGCATCCTTGTTGCCAATGATCTTCGAGATAGGAGCTGCACTCAACACTGTCATAGGGTGCTCTTGGAAGTAGTGTTTGAGTTTCTTGGACGCCATATAAACACCATATGTCATCTCTGGTAGTGTCGATAGTTCTTATTCGACATGGAGATCACCTCACTCAGATAGTATACCGGTCTATGCACCGTTTTTGCTTCTTCCTCTCGCTCTACCACTACCACAACACTAAAAACTCGGTTAGTGGCTGCAATATAGAGCAACATTGGCTCCTTGGGCAATGGCGAGGCCAATATCGGTGTTGAAACCAACATCTTATTCAGGTCATAAAATGTCGAATCTGCCTGCAGCGTTTTCAGACAAATTTGTCTATTTTCTTGATCAGCTAGTACAAAGGCAATGTCTTCTCCCCCATTCTACCAATGAAGTGACTCAAGGATTCTAGGCAACCAGTAAACCTATGAACATCCTTGAGACACCTCGACAGCTTCATGCTTTCTATAGCACTGATCTTGGTCGGTTTTGCCTCGATACCTCGGCTTGACACCAGAAAACGAGTAACTTGCCTTCCGGCACACCAAATGTACATCTGGTCGGGTTAAGCTTTAACCGAAATCTCCTCAGGTTTTCGAATGGTTCCCTGAGATCATCTAACAGAGCATTCTTCTCCTTCGTCTTGATAACAATGTCATCGACATACACCTGTACATTTTTGCCAATTTGATCATGCAAGCATTTCTGCATGCATCTCTCATAAGTGGCACGGGCATTTCTCAAACCAAAAGTCATGACACGATAGCAATAAGACCCATACGAGGTAATAAAGGCAGTCTTTATTTGATCAAGTGGGTTTAAAGGTATCTGGTTGAAACCAGAATACACATCTACAAAGGATAACAGGTCACACCCGGCCGTGGAATCGATAACTTGATTAATCTGAGGCAGCGGAAATGGATCTTTAGGACATTCCTTGTTTAGATTCGTGTAATCAATACACATGCACCATACAATGGCCACATTTGGATTTTCCTTCTTCTTCTCTACCACGACCGAATTAGCCAACCAGTCCGGGTGCAGCACCTCCATGATAAAACCACTCGCGAGTAGCCTTGCTATCTTGTCACCAATAGATTACCTCCTTTCTACAGCGAAGCGACAGAGAGGTTGCTTCATCGGCTTAGCATCCGTCCTGACATGAAATGAGTGCTCAACCAACTCCCTCGGGACACCCGACAGGTCCTGATTCGACCATGCAAAGATATCCCAATTCTCATTGAGGAAGTAGATGAGCTCGCCTTCCTATTTGTCAGTTAACCCGACACCGGTAATGACTGCACGGTCCAGGAATGCCTCATCAACCTGGATCTTCTTGGTTTCCTTGGATGCTTGAAATGCCGCACTCTGATGCGGGTTAGTCATACCCGGCATACCGAGTTGAGCTGACTGCGCCAGTGCCACCACCTCATGAATTCTCTTCTTCTCTGCAACAATGTCCAGTGACTCGGCCAAACGGGAGCCAGCCGATGCGCACTCTATGGATCTCCTGTAGTCACCCGATATGGTGATGATACCATTTGGACCCGACAACTTCATATTCAGGTAGGCCACATGAGTGAAAGCCATGAACTTTTCCAATGCCGGCCTATCGAGTAAAGCATGGTAAGGGCTCTCGAGGTCAACCACCTCGAATTGCAAGCTTGTTTTGTAGTTGTCTCGGGTGCCGAATAGGACATCAACCCAGACCTTGCCCATGGGCGCACAAGAGACACCCGACACAAGACCATGAAAGGTAGCCCGACTCGGTTGCATCATGTTCTCATAGATGCCCAACTTGAGCATAGTATCTAGGTACATGATATTGATGATGATCCCATTATCAATGAGAACTCGGGTGAACTTGACATTAATGTCGGGCCCGATGAATGTCGGGTTCACCACTAGCGCATAACCTCCCAGGGCAAGCATGACCTTGGGATGGTCCTCGATGCTCCAGCTAATCTCCTGCTCGGCCTAGTACATGAATTTCGTCACAACCGTCATGACTGCATTCACCTTCATTGCACGCCGATGTTGGCTCTTCTTATCAGTTGCCTCGGTCACAAAGACCATGTAACTCTGGTGATGCTCTTGGTATTCATTCCGGCGGCCAGCACCAGCATTGTTGTTGTTGGCCCCATGAACCACTTGATTGCCATTCTCCGGCTTCCTCCTGTTGTCCATAGGCTTTGAGGGTGCATTCAAGATTTGAGTGTTTGCACCCGTAAGCGGTGGCAGTGGAGGAGCTAGGTTTCCCCCTTCCCTTTTGATGCGCTCATACCAGCTGCACTACCGAGTAATGTGGTTAGCCGTCCTGCTGGGATGCTTAGTGTGGTAGATGCAGGGTCCATCCACCATCATCTCGAAAGTGAATCTCTCTTCCCAAGGCTTCTTCTGGTTACTCCACTGTTTCTTGCCATCTTGATTCTGCCCCCACCGAGGACCATTGTTCTTCTTATGATGGTTATTGTCGGTATCCGGTTGATCTTGATCAACCGCAACGACATGGTTTGACCCATATCTGTAATCCGACCGATCATCTCTTCTCTTGTTTCGGTAATCTTGACGGTCATGCCGCCTGGATGATCAGGCACCATCGTTGCCCGAGTACCGCTTACTCGGTTCTACCGAGGTCAGCAATGGCTAAGTCGGATCACTCAAAGCATACATATCCGCAATCTTGATTCTCTCGGCCAAAGTGGCCGGCATCTCTCTCTGCAACCTCTGCCAGAGCATAGTGCCATGTTGGCACCCTTGGCAAACCAAGCAATGGCCTGCGGCTCAATTACTTCTTCATAGGAGTTCCGCAGTGTACTCCACCTTGTCAAGTAATCGTGGTCAGTCTCATCCTCCCTCTGCCGGCACATGAATAATTGCCGACGGCGATTCGGCCTCTGGTACTTGTTGGTGAAGTTGTTGACTAAAGCATCAGAGAAATCCATCCAACAATCAATGTTATTCTGTGGCAAATTGTTCGGCCAGATCCGGGCTGGACCCTCCAACATCTATAGGACATACCGCACCGCCCATCGGCAATTTCCACCAGCAATATGCACCACTGTGACATAATTTTTCATCCAATCCTCTGGCTTGGTGTTGCTGTCATATGTCTTTGTACCCCGGGCGAGATGGAATTTCAGCACCGACGGCTCCCTCATAATCCGGGGTCCAAAACAAGCTGGGCCAGGGGGCTTGATCCTCAAGAAATTCAGATAGATGGATTCTATCAAGCTTGTTGCAAGCATCATGTGCCGGTAGCATACGAGGTCCTAGTCGGGATCTGAGTGCACCCTCGGGCACTAGGCACTCATATCTCGGATACCCAGCTCTCTCCATAGCCGAGTAACCATCATCATACCGTTTGGCCACTTGATCATTTCTCGGATGCTGAGAAGCACGTCCGACACCATGGTTTTGCTGCGGAGGGTTTGGTGCCGGATACCGAGGTGGCTAGCCTCGGCCAGCCGGGTTACGATCATGCCCAGTCGGATGACCTTGGCTGGCGCCATGAACGCCTTGACCAACATGGCCCTGTCCGGATAGCTGCTTTCCGGCATATACCGGATCATATGTCTGCATCGGCTTGTTTCCCTCGGAGTTCACACAACGGTCACGCCCCCTCCTACATGCGGCAAAGAGACTTGGCCACCAGATTTTCCATCGACACCTCCGGTCGAGTGAGGAACCCAGGATCCACCTGGACCTGGATTTTCCTTAAGATACGCCTCATTTTGACGGTTAGCCTCAAACACTAACTCATTTACCCGGTCTTACTGCTTACGCCGGGCCTCACCGAATAAAGCTGGTAACTTAGCTGCAGCTGCTTCAGCGGCCCTGAGGGTCTTAGCAGGACTACTATACTTTGGCTTATCAGCCGACATGTGACTAGCAGCCCTACTAGATCTAGATTTACCATCTCTAGCAATCTCAGCATTGAGGTCTCTACCTCGGTTACGCACAACATCTATGAGAATAGGATTGTTTGCTACTGGAGTAAAACCATGACCTTTTTTTATACTCACGGAGGGAGATCTCAAACTCTTTCCTGACACGGGCTATCTCGATAGCCTCCTGGAGTATGCTCTGACGTTGCTCCTCCAACTGAGCCTGCGCCTGCACAGGATCTGCACCAAAAGCGACCGACACGCCCAGTTTATCGATTGCATCCTGAAGAGGACCTAGCCTCACCTGCACATTGGATGGACCTGCATAGTTCGGGTGATTTTCGGGGTTCTCCATCGGCGGGAGCGTCGACCTGGTGGGCTTGACGCCGACATCGATAGCACTGGCCGCACCTTTAGAAGCATCAGCAGCTGGCGAGGTCATCATGACTTATACGCAGTCCGCGGGGCGAGCGATATGCCGATTGCGGACCGCGCAGACCGCAGGAGGATCTGCAGCTACGTGCACCCTTTCGGGATACCAACAGAGGACCTCGGTGGTGACATAGACTAGGTGATCGCCGAAGTTGACGAAGAAGCCTCCCGTTGGGAACGGCCTATTGCCGAAGCAGCCCGCATTGTCGCTAACGAAACTGAGCGAGCCGAATCTGTGGATAAGGCCACAAACCACACGCTCGCCCGAGGAGAGAAGGCATCCCGTCCGGATGGAAACTCCAGCGAGCGTAGCTGCTGGCCCCACTGTGGGCGCCAACTGTCGTGGTGGTATCATGACAGATGCCATGGGATGGCTTGAGTTGGGGTCGATGGACACTGTTGGAACCGGGGAGGGATAGCGCATTGAGCAACGCACACGAAGACACAAAAGCACACATGCGATCTACCCAGGTTCAGGGCCCTCGTGAGGAGGTAAAGCCCTACTCCTTCTTGTCTGATCTTATGAATGGATATCCGGGTTTCAGTGTTGCTCCTAGAGCTGGATTAGCTAGAGGAGGAAGAAGATGCAAGCTAACGGCTAACCATGGGAATGAATCCTTCACTCCCGCGTCCCTCGCACACGAGGGTCTGGCGCACCTTATATACTGGTGGCCAGGGTGCAAGTACATGGTGCAGCTACAAAACACTGTGAATGACCACAATCATGCCCACTACGGCTACAAATGTCCAATGCACGTCACCTTCCGTGTCGCCCTTGTCTCCTCTGTACTGGACCGGACGTGGGCACTCCCATACTTGGCCAATGCTCCCACATATGTACGCAGTCAGCGTTACGGGAAAGACCTTTTCGCCTAGAAACTTGAACTGGCATGTCAGTACTTGCTCTGCAATTTCCGGGGTACGATAGCAGCATTGATCCTCATCCGAGATCAAAGATACCTTTAGGATGTCGGCTTATCCATGCCAGATTCGGATAACTCGGTCGAGTCTCTCCTGCAAAACATTATCTTTGCAAGGCTATTCCGACATACCTCGTGTATGTGGGTCAACCTTGACCTGGTCCACTCTCAGACATCACCTATACCTGCCATGACCCTACCCGGGGGTCGCCCCCGACACAAAGGTAAAGTAAAGAACCAATCATAGAGCAGTATAACTTTTGATCCACATCTTTACCATCCGGATTGCGCTTGATATGACACTTGGTTCGCATTAAAGTAGTCTTCTATTTTGCATCTTTTAAGTTGAATCTCTTGAGCATGTCTTGGTTATATCCGTCTTGAGAGATGAAGGTTCCTTTACTCAATTGCTTGATCTCAAATCCAAGGAAGAACTTTAAACATCCCATCATAGACATCTCAAACCTGTGAGTCATAAGCTTTGAAAATTCATCATTAAAAGCTTGATTAGATGAGCCAAAGATGATATCATCAAAATATAGTTGGTGTATGAAAAGCTCCCCTTTAACCTTTTTCTAAAAAGGGTGGGATCGATTTTCCCAACTTCAACTCCATGGTCTTTCAAAAACTCTCTAAGGTGCTCCTACCACACATGTGGTGCTTGTTTAAGTCCATAGAGTGCCTTATCGAGCTTGTATACATGGTTAGGGAAGTTGGGATCCTCAAGCCCCGGTGGTTGCTTAACATATACCAACTCCTTTAAAGGACCATTAAGAAATACACTCTTCACATCCATTTGTTGCAATTTAAAGTTGTGATGAGATGCATGTGCAAGAAGGATACATATGGACTCAAGGCGAGCCACGGGAGCATAGGTTTCATCAAAGTCAATTCCTTCAACTTTAGAGTAACCTTGAGCTACCAATATTTCCTTGTTCCTTATTACTATGTCAAATTCATCTTGCTTGTTCTTTAATATCCACTTTGTGTCTATAACATTGCGACACTCCTTGGGCTTCTCAACTAACTTCCATACTTTGTTCCACTTGAAGTTATTGAGTTCATCATGCATGGCTTCCAAGCAATCCGGATCCTCAGGATCTTCAAACACTTTCTTTGGTTCCACCATGGAGATATGTTCTTGATGTTAACTAAAGCTTGCCAATTCACCTCGTGTGGTAATTTTATTTCTTAGATCGCTCAAGACTTTCTCATGATAAAAATGTATGCGCTTTAAGGCTCTAGCAACTCTAGCTTCAAGAAGGGCTTCGATCTCCTCATTGTTGCAAGGAAGGATCACTTGATCATATTGATCATTTGAGTCCCCGTCTTGACTGGAATGTTGACCTTGATCATCATTATGACTAGCTTCATCATGAGAAGAATAAGATTGATCTTGGCCTTGATTTTGGCTAGCATGGATAATAGGAGAACTTGGTTCTTTCATAGCCACTTAGTCAATAGTAGGAGGGTCTTGAACTTGTTCTTCGGTTGGTGCATCACTTGCTCCATTGGCATGTGTTTCTTGAGTAGATGAGGGACCCACTTGATTAGAGCATAGTTCTTATCGATCCGGAAAAAGGTGTCCCTCAATGGGCCGAAAAAATCCCACGCACATTCTTCTTATGTCATCTTGAGTTATTTCAACATCTACATCAGAAACAAGAAATTGCGCCACTTACGAGACATAATTTTCTTCAAACACTACACTACTAGATTCAATGATAATATGTGAGGACTTGTCAAAGACTCTATAAATGTGGAATTCAACACTGTAACCAACAAATGTACCCTCAAGGGTTTTAGATCGGAATTTATACAAATGAACTCCTTTTACCAAATAGAAACACTTACAACTGAATACTTGGAAGTAGGAGATATTTGGTTTGTTGCCGGTGAGGATTTCATACGGAGTCTTGTTTTAGCCTTTTCGAAGGTAGAGCCGGTTTGATCAATGACATTCCGTAGAGATAGCTTCGGCCCATAGATAGGGAGGAGATTTAAACTCCGCCAACATGGACCTAGCAATATCCATAAGAGTCCGGTTCTTCCTCTCGGGTACACATTTTGTTGAGGGGTATAAGCAACGGAATATTGATGAAGAATTCGCTCTTCACTAAGAAACTCATTTAAGGTGTAGTTCTTGAACTTGGAGCCATTGTCACTTCTAATGGACAATATGGGAACATTTTATTGACGTTGAACTTAATTAGAGAAGTCGATGACGGCTTATTGGGTCTCACTCTTCAGCTTGAAGAAATAAACCCACTTGAAGAAATAAGCCAAAGTAAATCTTGAATAGTCATCAACAATCACCAATCAATATTTCTTCCCACCAAGACTAGATTCGGGAACGGTACCAAAGAGATCCACATGAAGAAGTTCCAATATACTCTTTGGAGAAACGATAGTCTTGCTTAGGTGGGGAGAATCATGCATTTTTCCTTCAACACAAGCCCTGCAAACACGATATTTGGCAAAGGAAACTTTTTTTTAGTTTGAGGATGTGGCCACCCTTGTGAAGGATTTGCAAAGTTCTCATGTTGACATGGTATAAGCGGCGATTCCACAACTACCACACGCCAGCCTTTTTGAATAGACACATCGCTTGAGTGTTGGTTGACCCCGAAAAGTCTACCACCTACAACTCATTTTCGACATGCCCAACGAAAGAGACCTCTAGACTCTTGCTCCACAAGAGTACCACGAGATCAGGTTCAAAGAAGATGGAGAAACCCATCTTCCCTAAAGAACGAACTGAAAGTAAATTGAAACCGAGGGACTCGACAAGTGTAAAATTTACAAAAGTGATGTGTGGAGCAACTACCACCTTGCCGACACCCGTTACCTCAGATTTTGATTTATCTCCATATGTGACGGTTTCTTGATTTATATTTGGTATCAACTCCGTCATGAGCTCCTTGCTTCCGGTCATATGACTTTTGCATCCACTATCAAGCACCCATTTTGACTCCCGAAAGCATAGTCCAATAAGAAACCATTGCTTGGATTCAGGTCTCCATCTTTCAGTGGGTCCTCTTATGTTAGCCACAAGTATCTTAGGAACCCAAATAGAGTAGTCAATGAAATCAAACATTAGGACCAACATATGTTGCATACACAACACCATAATAATCCCCCAAAAGAATATGATGAGGATTGTTAGATCCCGTGGAGTTATTACGAGTGGTTTCGTCCCTAGTGACAATACCACTCGCAATGACATTCTTCTTTGCTTGTGCGGACTTCGCATTTGATGCCTGCAAGTGCACATGTTCGTTAAAGCATAATTTCGTGGCAGTATGATCTCCCGATTTATAATGTTTCCATGGAGAGCACGACTGGTTGGCACTACCAGCGCCGCAACTATGGTGTCAAACACAGTCATGTACACACCCAAACCGTATATGGAAATATCCTATTCTATGAGTTTGTATGGAAACAGTTTAGTAAAGAGCGTTGTCCAAACACTAGAACTAGAACAGAAATAAACAAGTAAAGGACGAAAGTAAACTAGAACTGAAAGTAAAATGATAAGAACCCAACAAGGGACGCTACATGGGAGTTTTAAATCACCACTAGTACTCATACTAATGATTGGAAAACATGTTTCTATTTGTCTTATACTGTGTACGTGCGGAGTTTGGTAAATTAGTGTGCCCCGAATACCTCAATTAAGACACTACTCACAACCACCACATAGCCCAGACAATAAGCGATATACCTACTCGCACTAGTGATTAAGGGTTTCTCCGTGGATACAGTAGAAGTTCTGTGAATTCTCCTTTACTCCCATGTTGGACATTAGCAAGAAAAGGAGGAGCTATTTTCTCCTGTGATACTCACTCGCCAGCCTACCGCAAACCAACACAAACAACCTGTCATGACCCGTAGGCAATATATTATGAGGCTATCATCTCACAACAGCACGGAGATCATTGCTATACAATATGTAGTTTATGACAAACAAATAATCCACTCATATAATGAGGAAACTAGGTTTCATTCATATCCCTGACCGAACTACTCAAGAGTGGAGGCACAAGAAATAATAGCATAAACAATATGGATTATGGATGAGTGTTGAAACATCTACACCAAACAATACTCAAGGAGATTACAAAGAGGTGAGAAACGAATATGTGTTTACAACGGTATGGATGATGATGGAGCTGATGTAGATGGATGATGACAGTGTTGATGTAGATGCTTGGCATCCTCCTCTCAAGTCTTGTATTCTTATTCTATGGATGTGGTGAGGCGCCGGCAGAGCTTCGCTCTGATGGTGATAGAGATGGATCTATGGAGGTGGACGTATCTCCTCTAGCAGCCTTGCGGCAGCCAGGGAGGATGTGTGGATGCCCCCTGAAGGCCAGGGCCTTCCCTCCTTATATAGGTGGCCTTTTGTTGATCCAAGGGCTTTAGATGAGTCTCATTTGACCCCTCCAGACCGACCTAAAGTGTTTAGGAAGGTTAGGGTTCGAACGGGTCAAAATCGATGAAGAATCGCGGAAGTTCGCCCAATTTCTAGCGTCCTGGGCTGCGGTACAGTCACTGGTATGGTCATTTCCGACCATAAATTGGTCTGTAAAACTCACAAATATTTCGGATGTGAAACTAATCATAGTACGATCACTGGTGGGTCATTGCCTATAGTACCGTTGGTCGGAGAAAACCTCGTCTTGTGAATATTTATCCTTCAGTATTTTCGCCGCAATTTCCTCATACAAACTCTGTTTTAGGTGATCTTTAGCTCGTTGAGATCATATGGATGAGATGCACGCTCCAATTGTCTTAAATCTTGATTTTTTTCTTGGAAAAACGACCATTTTCCAAGCCTCTTAACTTGCCATATGGTGCCTGTAACTTCTCCGGATTCTTCTCCCTTTGTCTCCTTTCCTCTTGATAATTCATAATTTATACCTACACATACATAGACACAAAGACAATGGGAAAAAAGCAAAATCCTAATAAGAACATATATTGTGAAAAGCTAATTGGAAATATGGGGTTGTGTTGAAATCAACTTAAAAGGTATAAATCAATATAGAACGATGCCCAAATTGCAATGTAAACATATGAAAAACAATTGGCAAAATCGTGCAAATATGGACACATCAACCTCCCCATGCTTAGACTCTTGCTCGTCCTGAGCAAGTAATATCGATAAATAAGAATCCGGCCATTTAGAAGTTTCCACGCATAAGCAATTGGACAACATTTATTTCTGAAAGCTCGTGCAAGGCAACACTAGCTCAGTTATGAATAAATATTTGGAAGTCCAAAACACAAGAGATTCGGTTAAAAACTTCTATGTCCAATGTCAAAGTTAAATCTAGTTTAAAAGAACAAGCTTGTGATCTTCCTATTTGCATTTTATTATATTTTTCTAAAAAAATTATGGAACCGAGTAGCGTGGAAGTTGAACATTCTTAGTTGTCAAATACAAATAGATATAAAAAAATTAGTACAACCCACTCATGTTATCTAGTCAATACTCTCAAGTGCAAAACTTTGGTTGGTGAACACATAGAACATCTATTTCATAGTTGACGAGATCATACCAAAAAGAGTGGTATATGCAAGTCAGTTATTGTATAGCTAGATCGGAGTACCCAGTAGAGCACGATTAATGCTACAGTTGAGATCCCACTCATGACTGATATCTGAGGTTTTCCTCTATTTTGATCGCTCAATAGTCACAGGAGTGTCCAACTTTACAACACATAACTATAAAGAACCTGATATTTTACCCATCATAAGATTGTTGTAACAGATGTTTAACCAACCCATAGCCGATATCCGAGATTTCTCTCAGGTGGATCGTTCGTAGGCCAGAAGAGTTGTCAGCCTCCCATAGAGTGCGACAATGGTGGAAGACACGCGTAAAGAAATATCTCACGTTTTCATCACAAGGCAAAATTTTGGCATAAGCAATCTCGAAACTTTGAAACATTAATCAAGATTTTTCAACTTCCTCTATAAGCAAACATTGAGTCTATTATTTCTAACACAATGGGGTTAAGCAACTTCATAACTATTTATTTTAGACAAGTTTAAACTGTAGCAAGCAACATGTCTGAATAGCTTATTGATTGCATTTTCTCTTTTCGATGGATGGAGGAATCGTTGCAAATGATTCTAGAGGATCACAAAGTTATTCACAAGATAGATAAAAATTCGAAATAGATACACTAAAGCTCTAACTTGTTTCTTATGGGGATTAACATGAGCAAGTGATTCCCAAACATAAATACAAAAAGTATGATGCATGCCAAAACAACAGGAAACATAGTTGCATCAAATTTCTTCCAATAAATAACATTTCACAAGACCCTCTATATGCAAAAGTAACCTCCCCTTTCTTTTTTTTACGAACTCAGCTCAAAACATTGTGAAAATAAAAATAAAAGAGAAAATGCAAATATCAAAAGACAGTGTAGAAAGGTGTTACCTCCCAATTCTTAAGATAAAGCAAGGGTGATGCACTTTCACCATTGAGGTGCTAATAACATATCCTTAAATTTAAGTGGGCCTTTTACTCCAGTATGTTTTCCTTGGTGTAGTCCGGTGTTTATCTTCCTAGTGAGCTTGGTGGAAACAAAGCTAGAAACAGAACAAAATATTTTTGTGATTTTGTAGTTTTTCAATTTTTATTTGTTTTTGGAAGCACGAAGGTTAGTTCACAAGTGAATAAATAACGAGTCTCTACTGGTTCGGTTATTAACCCAAGCATCACACTTACAGTAATAAACTAAGAAAAGCTAACAACTCAAGCACCATGCTTTAGTTTCCATTCTAAGTCTAGGAGTGTACTTTCCAGATGATAAGTGCATGTGAGGCAAAAAATGAAACACAAGTGTGTGCCCTCCTATGTGCTTAAACATAGATAAAGAAAAAGAATGGTCTCACTGAAGGTCACAAGCCAGCTACTAATTTTTTTTTTGTTAAGCAAGGTTCATGTTGGAAAATATACCGAATATTTGTTGTTGAACCTTTGTTGGGATGCACGAATATTCCGCATGGTTGGCACAACACCACACTTGTCATCGTACATGTTCCAAATCTCTGACAAAATAACACACAAAATAAAAAGAAATGGCCCAATGTACGAACAAAGCTGTACACCTAACTAATAAAAGAAAATAAAGCTAACACAAAATACTACAGAGAATTATACACTATAGAGTTTCTAAAGTAGATGCAACAAAATTAAAGTGTAGAATAATAAATGATGTACCTCACTGATCTTAGTTTGTCATAAAAAATTAAGAGGTTTTCACCTTGGTACGGTCGCGGCTAAGGTGATATGTGGCCACAACATTAAGTGTCTTCTAATTTTCGTGCTCGAAGGAGGATGCTGGTACGGTGACGAATACGGTGGCTGGTACAGTCAAGTGCGATCGTACCACCACTCGTTAAAGTTTATGTCTCTGCCGAGTCACAAATGGTTTTGCGGTACGGTGGCAGGTACGGTGAAAATTCAGCGTACCACTGCTCATTATGTTGCCCGCAAAAAGTTGCACCGTGGAAGTCCCAAATTCCAGCCCGGTACGGTGGTTAATACGGTCAGCGCAGACCGTACTACCACTCGGTAAAACACACAAATGTTTTTGTGTGCAAAACGCATCATGATACGGTGACTAATACGGTGAATTTCCACCATACCGGTGATCGTTAAAGCATCACAAATACTCTGGAAACTTCATTCCTTGGTGTTTCTTCATATTTTTCTCTAAGGACCTAAAATGTTAGTCCGGCATAGAATATATATATATATATATATATATAGAGAGAGAGAGAGAGAGAGAATTGTAATCTAGCAATAGTAAACATATATAACTTGAGCAACGAATAAGTTCTACTTGTTGAAAATTGTCCAAAGTCAACTCTAATAATAAATCATGCTAAGATACAAAGTGCCAATGCAAAAGATGCAACTAAACTCAAGACACAAAACTAAGAAAGACACATAATAACTTACAGATTGTCTCCCGTGAAGCGCTTTCTTTATGCCCCTCATATTGTTGCAACAAGAGTTTTAGAGATTTATATAAATATTTTAGAGCATTACCTGGGCTTCCATCGTAGGGTAATACTTCATAGAATTCTTCTTTATCTGCAAGGAATACATAAAAAGTGTGTTCTTCATCTAGTTCATCTCTAGAGATGTAATACCACTCCTGTACCTACACATCAGTATTTAAGTTTGCAAATTCTATGTCTAGACTATTATCATCTATAAGGCACTGCAATTTATTCTCCAATGGTTCGTTGTGAAGATCTTGCAAAATGTCAGCAAATATATCATCAAGATCAATAGCAGTATATGTAATTGGAGGTTCATCTAATATTGAAAAATCAACATGTATGAATATATCATTAGTGAGCATCCCGCAATGCACACAACTCAAACTCCTTTAATGCCAATTCGATCCTAAGATGAGTATCCGCCGGTGTTTCTTCAAAGGGAGACATCACTAGCACTTCAGGGATAAAGCCTATATCAACATATTTCTTTAAACCAGTAATGAGGTTCTCAACAAGTAATTTAGAAACTTCAGTTTTACCAATATAATTGGGTAAAGAACACTCACGTGGTAATTCAGTAGGTCTCTTATTTAGTTCATCAATAGCAATACTCTCAAAAGCTAGGCACGAGTCCTCCTCAGAATAATTCTCTAGTAAATGAGAATCAAGATAATAATTAGCATCAATGATAGGTTTACTATTTGAAGTGGAAGTTGCGAGCGGGTGATCAATCAGTTCTTTCTCCTCTTCGTTATGCTCCTCCTCTTCATTTTTTCAGTGAGTCCTACAAAAGGTCATCTTCTTCCAGAGCAGTAGAGAACCCCTCTATATATTCTTGAACCAATGCATTATCACCAAAATTATTTAAATGAAAACTATGTAAGAGGACAATTGATTCATACATCCTATCAAGTGGAAACTTTCTTAATTCTATATCTCCCAATCTATTTAGCATTTCGGCAGCACCCATTAAGATCACATATTCCATAATTAATAAATCCTTAGATATAGCATTGTTATAATGAGTTAGAAAAGGAACACGTGAATGCTTAGATTTATAACTGAGGTGCTTGGTGTCTTCACAGTCTTCGCAATATAATTCAATTTTAGCACATAGGTCTATGGAGATTTCTTCATGGAACCGTTCCATTCTTGTGTTCAGTTTTGGAATGGCGTGGAATGGAATGGAACGGTTTTGTTCCTAAACTCGAATAATTATTCCTAAATTTTGATTAATTATTCCTGAACTCAATTAATTTTTCCTAAAATCGATTAATTATTCCTAAACTTGATTAAATGATTCCTAAACTCGATTAATTATCGCTCGTTCCACCTAGTCCGGCCGATTCGGCCGGACCAGTGCGTTCCGCATCTAGAGGGAATATTCCCTTTCTAGGAACCATCTCATTTTATTCCACTTTCCAACCGAACACAAGAATAGGCTCTAGGTGCGGAACAGTTCTATTCCATTCTAGCTCGTTCCAAAACCGAACACACCCTAAAATAACCACTAGTACACGTACTAAAGATCGGAAAACGTGTTTATCTTTATATTATATTGTGTACGGGAGGAGTTATGTAAATTAGCGTGCCCCGAATGCCTCAGTTAATACACTCCTCACAACCACTACGTAGCCTAGATGATAAGCGATACGCCTACTGGCACTTGTGATTAAGGGTTTCCCCGTGGATGTGGTAGAAGTTCTTTGAATTCATCTTTACTCCCATGTTGGAGATTATCAACAAAGGAGGAGCTACTTTTTGTCCTGTAATACTCACTCGTCAATCTACCGAAAACCAACACGAACAACCTGTCATGACCCGTAGGCAATATATTATGAGACTAGCATGCAGCTCAAGACAAACAAATAAACCTCTCGTTCATTCATATCCCCAACCGAACTACTCAAGAGTGGAGGCACAAGACATCATAGCATAAACAATATGGATTATGGATGAGTGTTGAAACATCTACACCAAGCAATATTCAATGACATTACAAGGAGGTGATAAACGAATCTATGGTTACAGCGGTATGGATGATGATGGTGTTGATGTAGATGCATTATGACGGTGTTGATGTAGATGCTTTTCTTCCTACTATCAAGCCTTGTATTATTCCTATATGGACGTGGTGAGGCGCCGACAGAGCTTTGTTGTGATGGTGATAGAGATGGAGCTATGGAGGTGGACGTATCTCCTTTAGCAGCCTTGCGGCGGCTAGGGAGGATGTGTGGATGCCCCTGAAGGCCAGGGCCTCCCCTCCTTATATAGGAGGCCTCCTCTTGATCCTAGGGTTGTAGATGAGCCCCCTTTGACTCCCCCCCCCAGACTGACCTAAAGGGTTTATAAAGGTTAGGGTTCGAACGGGATCAAAATCGGTGATGAATCGTGGAAGTTCGCCTAATTTTGGGTGTCCTAGGGAGGATGTGTGGATGCCCCTGAAGGCCAGGGCCTCCCCTCCTTATATAGGAGGCCTCCTCTTGATCCTAGGGTTGTAGATGAGCCCCCTTTTAACCCCCCCAACCCGACCTAAAGTGTTTAGAAAGGTTAGGGTTCGAACGGGATCGAAATCGGTGATGAATCGTGGAAGTTCGCCTAATTTCGGGCGTCCTGAGGTGCGGTATGATCATTGCCGACTGTACCTTGGTAGGTAAAATCATAAATGCTTCACGTGCGAAAATAATCATGGTATGGTCATTGCCGACCGTACTATTGGTTGGGAAAACCCCCGTCTTGTGAATATTTCTCCTTTGGTATTTTGGCCGCCATTTCCTCATACGAACTCCGTTTTAGGTGATATTTGGCTCGTTGAGCTCGCATGGACGAGGCACGTGTGATTTTAGCTTGGTGAAAATGACGATTTTCCAAGCCTCTTAACTTGCCATCTAGTGCCTGTAAATTCTCCGAATTCTTCTCCCTTCTTCTCCTTTTCTCTTGATAATTCATAATTTCCACCTACACATACACATACACAAAGACAAGGGAAAAAAACAAGTAAAATCCTAGTAAAAACATATATTGTGAAAATCTCATTGGAAAAATGGGTTTGTGTTGAAATCAACGTAAAAGTTAGAAACCAATATAGAACGGTGCCAAAATTACAATGTAAACATATGAAAAACAATAGGTGTGCCAAATATGGCGCATCGGCCTTCTTCTTGTTCTTGTTATTGGCAACATATCCAAGACCTTTTTCCCATTGTGTGGTCTTTCCATTTGCAAATGATCATTAATAGGGCCCTTGCCCTTAATTCTTGCAAGCTCATCTTTGAACCTAGCATTTTCCTCAAGAACATTTGCATGATCACAATAAAAAGTAGAGGAACTATGCATATTAAATTGATCTAGTTGAATTTGAAGTTGTTCATGTGACTTGCTGAGGGTATAGTGTTTACTCTCCAAAGCCTTGTGAGCCTTGGTGAGCTTCTCTAAGTCCTTGGTTAGTTTAGCATGACCAACACCAATTTAAACCCTTTTAGTTTAGAAATAGCATGGTCATGATCCTTAGATAGTTTGTATATGATTTAATTATGTGAATCCTCAATAGTCTCAAGTTTGTCGTCAAGAGAGACTCGAAGCTCTTGCGCATCCTCAAGAGTAACGGTAAGATAAGCTATTTCAATAGCATGTTCCCTTTCACCTTCTCCTTTCTTCTCAAAAAGTTCTTGTGCCTCTCCATATTTACTCATGAGAAGATCAAAGTGATTTTTTGGTTTCACCTCGCAAGTTAGCCATAAAGATATGCACGGAGTAAATTTCATCTTCAACACAAAGACTAGCAAGATCATGCTTTTCATTTTGAGTCTTAGAGAGAGAACAAGATGATACCTCGAAGTCCTGGCCATGAAGCACCTTGAGGATTGGATGGGAAGTTTCTCATTTGGGGATTCAAAAAGAGATGGAGATGATGAACATGCAATTGCAATGGCGACCATTTCACGTGTGGTTTCTTATTCTTCTTATTCACCATCACCGGATGCATACTCTTCTTGAGTCACCAACACAATTCTAGAAGATGGCTTCTTGTTGGATGTGTTATTCTTGAAGAAAGGATTCTTGCGAGTGATCTTCAACTTGTATTTGGGGATAAGCTTTCCTCATTGAGCTTCTCTATTCTCGAAAGGACACTCGGCAATGAAGTGATATTTGTCTTGACAATTGAAGCAAGACCTCACTCTTTGAGATTCTTCCTTGGCACCACTTGGCTTGGTCTTTTCCTCTACATAAGCCTTGGCCTTGCCGGGATTATTCCAAAACTTTATGGATGCAAGATCCATGTAATATTTATGTAACATCTCGTACTCTTTGGGCTTTAGAGGAGTTGCCTCCTCTTCTGAGTCAACCTCTTCTTCCTGATTACCTTGGTCATAACTTTGTCCTTCAAAGAAAGAGAGGCTCCTTTGTGCATTCTAATAGCACGAGCATGAGAATTTGGGGCAAGCTTGACAGGCACTTAAAAATACGCCATCTTCTGCATAACATCATTGGAAGTCATGAGGTGGTAGTTGTTTCTTCCTTGGAAACTCTTCAAGTCAACGGGCTCAAATGGCATGAGAGCACTCACATACTTCCTCTTGATCCAAACATCATCAATGTGTGTGGCACCGAGGCTACTAAAGGAAGTAGCAATGGTTTTGATCCTTCGATACATGTCCTCATGATTTTCACCATCAAGCATATAGAACCCTTCCGCATCATTGCTCAAGGCATCATATCTATTTCCCTTCATGCTTTTATTTCCTCCAAACATGGTGATAAGATCATCCCATGTTTCTTTGGCGGTGGAGAATTGTTCAGTGTGTGGCATGATCTTCTCTCCCGCGGTTTGTTGGATCATGTGCAAAGCCACGACATTGAGTTGACAATCAACCACTTCTATTCTTGTCAAGTACTAGGATCAACGGCCTTGTATTCAACTTCAATGATTATACATAGCTCAATGCAAGAACTGTTCAAATGAGATTTCATCAAATATTTCCATTGAGAGAAAGAGGATGCATTAGCCTTAGGTGGATCTCCTCTATTGTTTATATGAGAGTGTGGAATAGAAGGGTTGGGTGAGTACCAATTAGGGACTTCATCGTACTCCTCCTTCCCATTTTTAGTTTTAAGGGGGTCTTCATTTTTAGATTCTCCACCCCCTTCTTTCTCCTCGTTGTCAACCGAAGAGGTATTCTCCGGAGACATCGAAGAAGAAGGAACGGCGTCCTTGGCTTTCATGAGTTGCACTATCATTTCAAGCAAACCATTAATTTGGGATTCCATGGAGGTATTAAAGGATGTTTCCATCTTCTTGAGGTCATCCATGGTAGACGTAGCCCCGGGCACGGTGGTTTTCTCATCGATTGCCATACTTTATCTTGGGTGGTTAAGTTGAAAGTGCATTTGCATCTTTGATCTCTCTTAGGTTTTGGAGTTGATAACAACACTACTAAGTATCTAACAGTGCGTCGAAGTATTTCAGGAAATATCAACTAGACGCAAAAAGATGAAGAGAATTCCAAGACAAAGCCACCAAGATCAACTTGATCCAGCGGTAGTACCGCTCTACACAACAAGCGGTAGTACCGCGTGTAAAGGCCCCAAACCGGAAGGTCCAGAACCCCTCATATGCATACATTCACGATCCCAGGCAAATCAGTCATGAACAACATACGAAAGTGGTACACATATACATTATCCATTACACGAATAAAAGCAGTCTTACAAGCCAATGGTCACATGACCAAGTCTTTATTTACTGCCACGCGGGACAGACAAAGTCTTACATCAAACTAACACAGCGGAAAACAAACAAACGTAGGTAGCCCATGTCACGCCATCACCGACAGGCTGCTGACCGGGAGCCGGGCCTAGTTCGCGTAGTCGTCAGAAAAGCAACCCTCCTCGTATTCCTCCTCGGGCGGTATCTCCTCATAGTCTGGCCAAGTAAATAGCCAGGGCGAAACCATATGAGTACTTTCTAATGTACTCAGCAAGTCATCCTTTATACACTTACAAAATGCATCATGCTTATATGGTGGATAGGTAGGCCATAAATAGGGCTCACTACCAATGATGTTCATATAAGATGACACCATAGTTGCAGTCATATTAATCTGTATCTTCGCTGAAGAAGATACTTCAAAAGAAAATAGTATAGTTTTCTTTCTCTTGTAGATATCGCATGTACAAGAGGTTTTATAAACTTGTTTTATAAAAGGAAGTTTTTCTTTGCAAAACTTCTTGGAACAACATGTCCAAAACTTCATCGGTACCTCTCAGGTACAAGCCTTCTGTTTTTAAAACACTTTTTGAAAACTTAGCACAATAGTAGCTACATGGCCTTTCAACTACCCATATCCGAGGGCTCGGCTATTCTGAATAGTTTTACTCTGCAGAGGTGGTACACATTCCACTAGATCCAAAACTCTGCCATGGACCACCCATGGATCAACACAGCGATATGCAAGCACCAGAGAATTGATCCTAACTGTCCACTCTGACACAAGCTAGTATATGGATATCCCTTCAATCAGGTTTATTCCCCCTGGCACCATGTCACACATCGCCAAACAGGGGACCCAATTGTCGCTTCCGGGGGGTAACTTAATCCCTCACTTTGTATGTCCCGTTATTCCCTCCTCGCGACACTTCGGTTCAGAGAATCATCCTCTCTATAGCATATTGGGATAGGTAACATACTAAAAAGTTCAAGCATCTAGATAGGCCCCATACCCATATAGGGGTAGAGTGGCTGTACATCTTGGTTGTCCAGCGAAGACTAGGTTATGTGCCTTTTGAAAAACATTTGAAAACACCTTCTCGATTTTCCCGGTGAACAAAGTCCCGCCTTTCCACCGTGGACTTCTCAGGGAACCATCTTTGTTTTGCAAAAGCACATTTTAAATGTGTCCACTTAGGGACTCAAGATTATTATCTAGGACGGTATTTACATACCTTATGGTGGCTAAGGGCTTGGTAACACCAAGTTGACTAATGGCAAGTGTTATATAATATATATAATAATAGTTGTCGTGGGATAATCACGGCAGATGTTACCTGGGGTAACTGATCTTGGGGCAAGTCGACACAGGTATTTGGGAGAGGGTTTAGCTCGAAGGAGGACATGGCGAAAGCAATCTAAGAACCGGAAAGCAACTCGCCGGCTCTCGATATGATTATACTGGATACTCGATAACAGGTGTTACAACTATGACTCGAATCTCCCTGAGGCTAAGCCTAGGGGTTGGTTTATATAGCACTCATACCCCCCTTGGCTTGCCTTTACAAAGCGCCTCCTGAGTCCTACTCGAACTCTATACACAAACCCTAACTTTCCTTACCGCAACCCACAATCCGGGTCACGAACGTTACATGCCCTGGGCCTTCCAGAAGTTTCTTTGTCTTTAGCCGGATTTGGTCCAGCCGCCGTTTGGGCCGGGTCACACCTGGGAGTTGGGATACCGGGTTATTATCCCCTCATCAGTAGTCCCCAGAATAGCTTGGGCTTCCAAGATTTACTCTTCGAAGCGTTGGCTATTCCCTACAGAAATATTAGATGCAAACACATGAGGATCAAGACGCAGCGCGTCGACGAATAGCCGTGACTGGTACCAAGGGAGCCAGGTAAAGACCCGGCTCTCCCTTCTTAGGTTCTCCCTTAATCTCCCAGACTTAAATCTTAATAGGAAACTCCCTGACCCCACATCCTTCTTGATAATTACCGCTGATAGGAGGAAGGCAATTTCCCCTTCCTTTTTCTCTGGATCATATTGGTCTGCGCATAAAACGTGCCTTTCAAATTTCGAAATGGCCAATTACTCCGCACTTCCCGGGTCTCGACCGTTAGGCTAAGCCCTTCCATCCGGGCGGTTATAAATAGAGCTCAAGGAACAAACCCAACTCTTAACGGCTCATTTTCCCCATTTCACTTCTTCTCAAATCTGAGCTCGCGGAGTGCCACCACGGAAGCCCCACGCACCTCGCCGGAGCCCATCCGCCGTCGCCTGCGCTCCGCCACCGCGCGACTCACTCCAACTCCCAAATCCGCCGCCAAGCGCCCGATTCGCCGACCAACAACCTCGAAAGGACATCAATCTTGCGCCATCTGTCTCCGCAAAGCTCTACTTCAATCCCCTTTGGTAAGTTCCTCGTATCCCTCAGCTCATCCTCACAATTTCTCATCTTTTCCTCAGATCAGATCTGAATCAAGTAGTCCGCGATTTCTCGGGCCGCGCCGGATTAGCTCAATGATACTTACCATAGACATCCTCATAGGTAGGATTCATAGCTTATATTACTCTCCTAACTCCAGTAGTCATTAACATGGCCATAAATTTAGAAATAAGATCCCCAATCTAGGCTCGGGCCATATAAAATTTCCGCCCTTGTTCTCCCTCCTCAGAAAATCTCACTTCTCCGGATCATTCGCAGATGGTAGGCACATAAACACCCTCATAACTTCTCCAAACATTTGCTTTTACGGAAAGCTCCATAGATTTTGTAATAGCACACAATACCCGGACACATCATACTTGACTCGGCAAGGCAATACCCGGTTTGTGCTTAAATTGCCGGTAACTGCTTATCTACTAACTTCCGAGTTTTTGTTTCTTACGCCCTTTCCTTCAATGTTTTACCAGGTCAACCCCATGGCACCCAAGAGGCAGGGGAAACAGCCGGCTAAGGCTAAATCCACAAACTCCATATCAGCCAATTGGGGGAAATCCTCTGTTACCACGGCCAAACTGGAGGAGTTGGTCGAGCTTGGAACCCTACCTCCACAGGAAGCTATCCACTGGAGAGTACCAGGCAACGAAACCCGACCTTCCCCAGCAACGGACGAGGTAATATGTTTCGTTGAACACGTGACCCGGGGCTTCAGGCCTCCGGGTCACCCTTTCTTCCGCGACGTCCTAGACCACTACAAACTCCGTATTTTCGATATAGGCCCAAACTCCATTTTAAACATCTCCCATTTTATCGTTCTTTCCGAGTCTTACTTGTGCACTCCGCCAAGTCTGGCTCTTTTCGTCGAACTTTTTCAGTGCAAGCCGTGTCGCGAAAGCGGCGACGGCGCACTTCTTACTTGCGGCGGGGTTTCCATCCAGCGCCGCAAGAACTCCCTGATGCCTCCTATTACTCTCAATTCTCATGTGAAGCACTGGCAGCTCTCATACTTCTACTGCCAGGATACCTCTCCACCCGGCGAAAAGAAGTTGCCGGGTTACTCGGAGGGTCAGCTTGACATCTCCGAGACTTTCAACGCCTTCGCCCCTGACTCGGACAGGGAGGCGATCTTGCCTTTGCTAGCTAGGATCTCCATCTTGTCAGCCCGAGGTCTCATCGGGCTAAACCTGGTGAAGACCTGGGTCAGCTTCCGCATCCAGCCAAACTCCATTCGTGAGAAGCTGATGTGCGAATACTCGGGTCTTCCCACAGACCCTATCCGATACTCTCCTAGTACCCTTGCTCCTAGTGATATGAACAAGACGATCAAGGGTTTTTTAACAGAGAAGCTCGAGGTGATCCGGAGCATAGCCGGACTAGAACCTTTTACCCTCGAGAATCCAGCCCCCGCAGTAAGTTTCCTACCTCTTGATTTTGACTTCTAACAGCTCACTTTTATTCTCTTCTCTTGACTCGATATTAATCACTATCCTGGCATCTTCTCCTCAGGCCGATGATGACTTTTGGACGGTCGACACCCCTCCTAATTCCGAAGATGCGGAGGAGGAAGACAATGTTGTTAACTCGGATGAAGGTACATACTTGATTCCCTTGCACACGTTATATCCCGCCTTTTCTTCTTCTTTATGCTATAACTCGGATATTTTTCAGAGCAAGAGGACCAAAGCGAAGAAGAAGAAACGGACAGCAGGAGCGGATCCACCAGCGAGGAGGAAGAGCCGGAGCTGGCCACCAAAGCCGGAACAAAGAGGAAATCCCAGAGGATAGCCCTCCAGGTTTTTACTTCGTCTCATTACACTTTGGTTTTTTGTTCCCATAACGTCACTCCGGGGCTAACCCCATCTCCACCCCTTTTGATCATAACTGAAGGAGCCTCCCGCGACTAGGCGCCGAGTAACCCGGAACCATCCGGGCAACGAGACCCTTAACCCGGTCGCTTCGCCGCCCCCGGTTCAACACCCTGGTATTTATCGTAAACAAAATTTCTTTCCGGACATTCCTTTGTAATGTAATCCCAGACCTTTCTTGCCATTTTTCAGTCTCTTCCGGGTCTAGTGACGGCTTCCCCTCAGACTTCCCGGTAAACACCGGGTAAGCGCCTTTTCCTGATATTATACCGAACTTTCATCCCCTTTTTTTCATAATCAAAGATTAATTGCGCCTTTGCACCTTCTTCAGAGCCACGGTTATTAGTAGCGACCAGGAGGACACCGAGGCTAAGGTCCGGGTCGAGAACGAGCCGGCTGATGATGCTTTCACCGCGGCTGGCGACGAGCAAGTGTCGCCACCGGAGCCAGCTAGGCATGACGCCGAGTATCCAATCGCTTCGCACGCAGGCGAGAAGGAGAAGGGAGCAGCTTCGAGCGCGGGAGGGGGACCAGACTCCGACATTCGGATGACCCGGGTGCCACCTCCTGTTACAAGAAAAGCTCCTTTTCCTTCTTTCCAGGTACCCGAGTCATCTAACTCGGATAACGCTGATTTTAACCAGCTAATGAGCGCTCTTCTCGCCATGAAAGCTTCGGAAGGAAATGTCCTAGAGCGTATGGCTGCAGCACATCAGGTAATCTTGTTTGACACTTCTTACTATACATCCAGTCCCCAAGTTCCGAGTATAATTTTCTGTAATTATCCTCGGTACTTCGCATAATAATCTACTGTAATCATTTTCTCAGAGGAAATACTCTCGTGATATCCGGCTTACAGCTTCACCCGGTCTTTGCAGGCAGAGATTACTCAGTCAGATGAAGCGTTACTTAAGGCTGAGCAGCTCTTGCTGGCTGAAGTTAAGCGTAGGGAGGCCCTTGAAGCGGAGATAAAGACTTTGAAAAAAGATGTCTCCACATACAAGAAGAAGTATAATGCCGCCCAATCCTCGCTGAAGAACTTATCGACTCAGATTACGGACACTTACCGTATTTTGCTAAGTAAGTTTGTTTATTTGCAACTAGCTTGCTTACCTCCATTTTGCCGTTGTAATAACCAAAATTACTGATATGCTTTTGTGTTTTTCGATTGCAGGTGCTAACCTTGCTGCTCCGGAGGAGAATGCCATTACTCAAGTTAAAACTCTGAAGACTGTGCTCCGGACGTTTTTTGCCGGTACGAAACTTTTGCTGGATGCTATCAAGTGGCCTTCTGAGGTATACCCGGGCGAGGAGAACCTTATGCAGGCCTTTTCCACAGCGCCTGGATGGATTGAAATACTGAAGCGCTCGTCCTGCCGAATTGGGATGACCCGGGCTTTAACGCTGGCGAAGGCTTATTTTCCAAAGCTTGACCCGGCGAAGGTAGTATCCGGGTTCCCAGAGTTTAAAGCTGACGGATCCAAATTCAAGCCCCAGGATTTCAAAGCTATACAATCTGCGGTACGTCCTTCAGCCACAGCTTTGGCCGACAAGATGGATCTAAACACGATTATGAGCTCGTATGATTCTGAGGGCAAGGTTATCCTGGTGGAGGCACCCCCCCTATTGATATGTTGGACAAATGGTCGACTGATCTGGCTAGGAGGAAGGAAGAGGCTGCAAAGAGGGAAGCAGAGCTGGGCGTAAAGCCGTCTACCTCTACCCCAGCCGTGCCTCCGCCTGTTCGTCCAGATGTGAAGAGCCCGGGTAAAACTGCTGGCAAGGCCAAGGGGCAAGTCCAAGACTTAGACCCGGAGGACCGCTCTCAGGATGCCGAGTAGGATGCTACCTAGTGCTTTGCGTTTCTCGAGACTGATATGATATATTTTTTTTTTGCGGTGCGCCTGTGCACCATTGGTGCTGATACTATGGCTGTATGCTTGTTAACTTATGATAACTCTTTGCCTCCCCTGGCTTTTGATAATCTCGATCCTCGTGTTACGTATAAGCTTATTCTCGATACTTTGAATTTTTGTTTTCAATTTCCTTTTGAGACTCGGCTAACCGAGTATCGTAGGTTTTGATAGATGAACTTTTCTTTAAGTCCCCAATACTCGGAAATTAAGGTTTACAGGCTTTGGTAGTTAAACAGTTTGTTTCTGTTTCGAAGTCCCCAGTCCCCATGACCCAAAGTACGAGCTATGGGGGCGTGGCCTTTCTCAGATGACATACTGCTGTTTACCAAGCTGAATACCAATAGCTGTTCACATAAATACTGAAGTCATGCTTAATACTTGTTGAGTTTCCGGCTTTTTTAGCCTTATACTCTGCATGGACTTGTGGTTTAGATGACCCTTTTGATTATCTTGTACTGTAAGCCGGCTTTCGCGTGGATACCATGTCGTTGCATCTATACGAAAAACAAGATCAAGCAAGCCCCATTGGGCTGCATAGTTTGATTGTAATCGTACGTGAACAGATCATGCCACTTTAGCGCGAGTCACATCGAGCTTAAGTAAGAATAATCAAGAAATTTGGCTCCTTCGTCCAGTTATAGGATTGTAGCCGCACCCGTTTCTACGAGTAATCAGCCCCCATAACTCATAGGCATCATGGCCGGGTCTCCGGGTTTGTGATTACTTATTGAAGCAGATCACCCCCCGGAGACCTATATTCACGCAATGTATTTCGATGATACTGATGTATTGATAATAACAATGTTACTTACTTGTAACTGAAGCAAAGACCATGATACGACTCGAGAACATCTTCTTTTATTGAAAGAAACTTCTTTTTTTTTTTTTAAATCAGCAGGCCGCCTCATTAAAAACCTTCCAGTCCCCTTAGGTACCCTGGATAGGAAAAGAGTGCGTATGAAACCTGCCGCCCATTACACTGCTTTAGTTATTCTCGAGAGTCGGCCTCGCGTTGGTACGGCCGATGGACATTCTCCACTTGCTATGCCCTTTCGTAATGAGTACCGGATTTGCTAGCCAATCCGGGTATATCGCCCTTGAAACGTGATCAGCTGCGGATGGTGGTACGTCTTCTTCTTCCCTGCTGAGAGTTTTGAAAGTACCGCTCCTGATGAAGCCTACCATCTTAGGGTTTTGTTCTGCCCTAACTTTTGCTTTGTCCCCCTCAGGAGTTGGCTTTTTTGACGTTGTCCTCTCTTCTAGGTCTACCTGGGAACGGTAATGTTTGAGCTCTTCCTTCCTACAGGCTTGCTCGGCCATTGCCGCGTCTCCCTCATCACACTCAGCTGCTATATCTCGGTTTCCGTGTATTGTAATGGTCTTCTTGGGACCCGGGATTTTCAGTTGTAGGTACACATAACACGGTCTCGCCATGAACTTGGCATAAGCCGGCCTTCCAAACAATGCATGATAAGGACTGCGCAACTTTACTACCTCAAAGGTAAGCCACTCGACTCGATAATTGTCCTTTGACTCCCCGAAAGCTACTTCCAGTGCCACTTTTCCTTCGGGGCATGCCGAATGACCTGGCACTATCCCGTGAAAAACTGTTGTACTTTTTTGCAGCTGTGATTCCTTTAAGCCCATGCGCAGGAAAGTTTCCCAGTATAGGATGTTGATACTACTCCCTCCATCCATCAAGACTTTCTTTAGCTCGTAACCGTTGACCTGTGGTGCTACTACCAACGCTAAGACTCCCGGGTGATCAATCCTGTCCGGGTGATCTCTCCTGCTCCATGTTACCTCCTGTTCTGACCACCTCAAATATCTTGGAACAGCGGAAGAGACCGAATTAACTGCTTGTTTCAGTATCTTCTTATCCTTGTTAGAGCCTCCCGTGGTGTGCACATGATATTGACCCAGCTGTTTGGGGTTAGCTTGAAAACCTCCCGCTCCCCCTTGATTGTTACCTTGATTTCCAGCTGGCGGGTTGCCGGCTGGGGGCGGTCCGTTGCCCAAATTTCCACCTAGGCCCGGGCCTCCTCCTCGGCCTGCACCTCGCATGGCTCTGTTCACTTCCTCGTTCTTCCACCTTTGTAAGTCGGCACATTGCTCCAATGAGTGATTGGCCGGCTTGCCGTTCCTGCTATGTTTCGGGCATGCCATCCTAAATATGTCCCAACTGTTGCTTGGTCTTGGAGGTCCTTGGTAGTGCCCCCCATTGTGATTTCCAGTATTAAAATTTCCTTCGGATCTAGGTCTTGGAGACCCGGCCTCCGTGTTGGCTACAAACTCGGAATTCCCTTCAAACGGGCGCTTGTTTTGGCTACTTCCATTATTGTTTGGCGCCGATCCATTGCCGGTTTTCCCACTGCTACTTGTGTTTGCTTTTGCTTTCTTGTCATCAACTTCCTCCTCTGTGGTATCCGTTGCAGCGTGTTTGTTGCACGCATCCATTAACTCTCCCATTGTAACCTCCGCTGCATTCCTACTAGATTTCATGCGAGTTAGCTTTTGCACTAAAGGAACATACTTACATGTTTTTGCCATAGCTTGTAGCGCATCCTTAGGCTGGATATCCGTAGACGAGTGGAGTATCTCCATAACCCGGCGTACCCAGCTGCGTGCTGACTCTCCTTTCTTCTGAACGCATCTTTCTAAATCATCAATAGTAAATAACTTTCTGCATGTCCCATGAAAGTGCTTGATAAATGCGGTCTTTAGCTCCTCCCACGATTTGATCGATTTTTCCGGTAGATTGGTGAACCATAACTTTGCTGCTCCCTCTGACATCATTAAGTACATGAATTTGGCTTGGAGATTCTCGGATGCGTTGCGAATTGACATTGCCATCTCATAGCTGCTCAGCCACGTTTCTGGATCCATTGTTGGCTCATAATTTACTACTTTCCCCGGTTCTTTGAACTTCTCCGGGTAAGGTTCTGCCCTGATATCGTCCGAGAGGCACTTGGGTCCCGCCAGGGTGGTTGGGGGTGGTCTTACCCGGGAGGCGCGTGACCCGGCTGGGGGTGCCTCGAGGTGTGGCGCCACCGGCAATTCGCGCCCAGCAGATCCGGCCCCGGCTCTTCTGGCTCTGGAACTGTCCACCACCGCCTGCGCTGCTGATACTACTGGTACTGTCTGGATACGCGGTGGAGGCGGCATTTGCTGCTGCTCTTCCCTTCGTTGTGCCGCACTTGTTTGAACATTGCCCTGTTGCTGACTGGCGTACGGCGTCCCATGCATCCCGCTTCTATGATCCGGATAATTGGCTTGCTGTGCTACCGCGGTGTGTAGCAGATCGATTGCTCGTCGGGTTCCTTCCGCATGAGGCGAGTCTCCCACAGGAATCTGGTTTAATGCGAGCGTTGCTGCGTACACGTTGTCCATGGGATTGTTGTAATGACCTGCTGGTGTGCGGAATCGTGATGGTGGTGGCGGCATGGTATTGCCGGCTGTCGCCCCTGTCTGTGGCAAAGGTAACCCGGCTGGCGCGTTTACCGGATGTGCTCCCGTTGAAGGTCGCGGTATGGTCCCTGGGTTCGTCGGTGGAATCGGCTGATCTTGAGGCGTGAACACCAGGGCAGTCGGGTTAATAACCCCTCCTGTTGCCGGCAGCATAGTTCGGTGCCTTTGGTGCATCCTTGTCGTTTCCTCCCGGAGCCGGGTCTCTCGGTCATCCAATTCGCGCTGCCGCGCGACCATCCCCTGCCTTTCTGCTTCCACTTGCCTTCTTTGCTGCTCCAATGCACGACGAGCCACGTCCAGGTCTCTTACACGCTCTGCCGCGTTTTCTGGGGTAATAACTGTGGCCAAGACTGTGGGGTCCAAAATCAAATTATTATCAAACAGAGCCGGGTGACGCGGGTTTGAGGGGCCCGCCCCCGGTGTCCGGTTTGCTTGGAACCCGAACATATTCGCGTGTCGCTCCTCGTCTGCTGGGCGACTGGTGACAGACGCCGACTCTCCATCAACCTGGACCAAGACCGGGTCAACTGCTCCTTGCTGCTGGGCCGCTGCCTGAACCGCCCCGGCTGGCGCCGCGGCCGCGTTTTCTTGATTGAGATTGGTCGCGGGAGCCGCATAGACTGCAACCCGGCGCATGATGCCCGGTGTAGATTCGTACTGTTCTTCCTCGCTGTTTTCCCTTTCATATCGATCCTCCGACAAATCCCGTATAGACTCGGTATCATCTTCCCTCTCCATCTGACCCGTTGTTCCAATCGACTCTTCCTTTTCCGATCGGACATACATGTCTTCTCCTGACACAGAATCAGATCCAATATTATCACAATTCGAACTGGAAGTACATACCATACCGACGAAGACGTTGACGCTGCCGACTGTCACAATGGATCCGGTTTCGAGGTGATCTGACTCTGGCCCCCAGCCAGAATCGTCTACCATCTTCTCTCCTTTGCTGTTGACGTAGATTTCTCCGACGATGAGGTTCTTCATGCTCTTCCGAGCTTCTCCCGTGATGTAAACACCTTTGGACGCAGGCCCCACGGTGGGCGCCAACTGTCGTGGGATAATCACGGCAGATGTTACCTGGGGTAACTGATCTTGGGGCAAGTCGACACAGGTATTTGGGAGAGGGTTTAGCTCGAAGGAGGACATGGCGAAAGCAATCTAAGAACCGGAAAGCAACTCGCCGGCTCTCGATATGATTATACTGGATACTCGATAACAGGTGTTACAACTATGACTCGAATCTCCCTGAGGCTAAGCCTAGGGGTTGGTTTATATAGCACTCATACCCCCCTTGGCTTGCCTTTACAAAGCGCCTCCTGAGTCCTACTCGAACTCTATACACAAACCCTAACTTTCCTTACCGCAACCCACAATCCGGGTCACGAACGTTACATGCCCTGGGCCTTCCAGAAGTTTCTTTGTCTTTAGCCGGATTTGGTCCAGCCGCCGTTTGGGCCGGGTCACACCTGGGAGTTGGGATACCGGGTTATTATCCCCTCATCAATAGTAATAATATTCACTTAATAAAAATAGTTTTGGTAACCAAGTTTTTGAAAACTTCAGAAGTAGATAATGCATAATGATAAGTAGGAATATAACGGCAAGATTTAAGGATGGCTTTCCTTGGAGGTAATGAGGATCTTGTTCTTGCTCACAACAGGTATGGTAATAATACCCTCCTGCTCCGACTATTTCTTCGTCGTTTTCTATCGTCGCAAAAGAAAGTAAAAACATCCTATCAAAACCTTACTAAGAAATCAATTACACTAAACTAAAACATACAGCAAGCAATGAACTTAAAAAAAAATAACACACAAGTTCCTAAAATAATCTCACACAAGCATGCATCAATAATAATAATATTTACTATTATTGCTACAACTACTATGGTTGAACTAATTTATTTTTCAACCAAATGAGATGGAACCAGTGGGTGTTCTACTAGGTTTTCCATGTCATTTAAGAGGTATTATGCCTATGGTCCAACTTGTGGAAACAAAATAATTCCATAACAAAAATTGCTACTAGGTAATCTAGTGAAAACAATACTACTAGTAATAAATATTAAACCTATGCATGCATTCTAAAAGAAACAAAAGTAACCTTACAGAGACTAAAACATGTAATAAACAGTACCAAAATGGCACTGGATCCAAGTGAGAACACTTATAACAACTAGGATAAAAATCTAGCTACTCATTTCTATTACAAAAATTTATAGAAATAAACTAGGTGTAACTCCTATGCTCAGACTAGTTCCAAACAGATCTTAAACTTGCACAAACTTTTCTAACATGGCATCTATGTGAGAAAACAACATAATATCACTCAACACATCATTTACACATGCGATAAAACAGATTGACACTAGCAAACAATTATTTACAAAACAAATCTATTCCTTTTATTCCTAACAAAAAAGTGCATTTTCTTAGATCTGTTGCCAAATTAATTCTAGAGCTCTAAAAATTTCACAAAGCTAGGATAACCTATATCTACCTAATATATAACAGATCCAATTAGATTCACATCAAAAGGTGCTATAAAATAAATCCTAAAATTCACAGAACAGGCTACTGGTACTTTACAAAAATGAATACCATTTCCATATGGTAGCTCACCTTGGGGTGAGGTCAAGTTCTACTGGTAGATATAGTAAAGATATACTCTAGGAATTTTAGTTTGCACATTTTAGACATTCCAGTAAAAAGTTATGCCATTTTCATTCTCACATACAGTGTCCAGTTCATCATTTATCATTTGTTCTCAGTTCATCCAAAACCAGTTCTGTCAGTTGCCAACGTTCAAGATTTCGTTCATGCATCTCTGGTAATTTTTGCTCATTTTATTTTTTATTTTACCATTTTCATATTCGAATAAAGTAAAACAGCAGTTTTCTGGAGATTTACAAAAAGAAAATAAAACAGGGCAGTGGGCTGGACAACGCACGGTGGCGCGGCCCAACTGCGCCTGGCGGCCCGCCTCGCTTCCGCACGCGCGCGAACGAGCGTACCGGTTCGAGGTTTAAGCGTGGTCGTAGATCTGGAGATCTACGGCGCACATCCGTTCTTCCTCTCTCTCCTCTCTTCTGTTTCTCTCCGGCGAGCACACGGCAACCGGCGGCGGGTTTTCGAACCAGGGCTCACCTAGGGGACTTGCAGACCAAGGGGAAGTTGTCGGGGAAGTCGCGTAAGGTCGAGGCAGTGCTGGGGCGTAGCAGCTAGGGCGCGAGATGGCTCCAGTCGACGGCGCCGTGCACGTGCTCCGCGGCGGCTCCGATGAGATCCCCGGCGTCTCTGCAAACGAGAGGCCGTGGGCTTGGTCAGGCTGGGTCTACGGAGAGAGTGGAGTAGATCTAGGGTGGTAGGAAGGGTTACGGTGGCCCGAGGTGAGAGTATTTCACATCTGCCTGTCGCGGTGGCCGCGGCAAGTTTCCCGGCGATTCGGGCTATCGCGGGCAGCTCGGGGCCATCTAGCTAGGTGGGGAGTGACAGTGAGAGGTGGGGAGTGAGGTGCAGTGGGAAGGGGCTCGGGGGTTGCTTTTATAGAGGGGATGGCCGTGGCGCACGCTCGGGTGGCCGTGCGCCCGCGGGACATGCCCGTGCACGCTCTGGCATGACCCCGTCGCTCACCCTGACCCTTGGATGCTTCCACAGCCACTAGGAGGGGTCAATGCCCACTTGCAACTGTGAAATATCGAAGAAGATCACTACGAGGTGTCACTGTGGCTCGGGATAGGGATGAAGTTGTCAGGTGCCCATCCCTCCCTCCCGTTTCTCTCCCTCTGAATCTCTCTCTCTCTCTCACGCTCTGGTCGACCCACTTGCTGGCTAAGGAAAAGAATATGAGGTGGGATGACTCAGCTTCTAGAAGCTCCAAACCGTGCACAAAAAGGTTGAGTGAGTAAAAAGATATGTGCATTCGAAAATTGAACCATTTCACTGTTCTGCTGAAAAAAGTTCAGTTAAGTTCAGTTTCTGAATTTTTGGCAAGTGTTGGATTTCCAGTGATGATTAGCTGAAAGTTTGACTTGTTTTCAGGCCTTAATTATTTTCTAAACTTTGTTTTCCAAGCATGGTTCTGTTAAGCAACATATGTACTTTCCAAAACAGCAAAGGAAACTAAATTTGAAAATCAAATGCTTGGTGAAAACAAGGTGGAAAAAAGGGCTAATTGGAGTTTTTCTCTGTTTTGCAAAAATCAACATTTCTGTCTTAATTTGTTAGCACAAAAACATCAAGCAAAAGAATGTTTCTGTGATTCAACTTTTCAAACTAAGTTAACCAAAATGTAGCTCATATACTAAAGATCACATCCATGCCATGAAAACACAAAATGTGAATTTTTAGCATATGAATAACAAGGGTGAAAAACCCCTACTTGGCTTGATTTTCAAAGTTGGTTTTTATTAGAAAAACTTGAGTAAAACATTTGATTTCACTTCTGTTAAATTGTTTTCTTGATTCCATTTGATTTAATATTAAAATATAAGTTGTTTTCAACATTGCCACATGGGTTTTGAGTTAGGGTAACAATTATTATTAAAATGGAAATAACCCACAAATGATCAGAAACATGAGAAAACAAGTGAGTGATTTTTAAATCAAGTTTGCTTGCATTGCATAGATAGTCATAGCTCAATACATCATGTTGAATTACACAAGGGTCACTAAAAAGTTTTTGTTGGCTCTCAAAATTGGATTTCCCTTATGTGTTACAAGTGTGCTAAAACTGGGGTGTGACAGACCTCCCCCTTAAAAGAATCTCGTCCCGAGATTCGCGGGGTTATTCTTTGAGGAAACCAGGGAACTCCTTCCTGATGTAATCTTCACGCTCCCAGGTTCCTTCTTCCTCAGAATGATTCGTCCACTGAATCTTAAGGAACTTGAAAGCATTTCTCCTGGTAGCACGAACATTCTCCTCAAGTACCCGCAGGGGTCGATCACGGTAGGTCAAATCATCGTTGAGGTCAATGGTCTTGAAGTCAATGTCTTTGTAGGTGAGATTCTGCTCAGGTACTTGAAGACACTTCCGGAGCAATGACACGTGAAAAACATCGTGAAAGGCTGACAGCTCTTCAGGTAGCTCCAGCTGATAAGATACCTCTCCACGACGGGCTAGGATCTTAAACGGGCCAATATATCGGGGTGCTAGCTTTCCCTTGACATGAAAACGTTGCATCCCTTGAGCGGCGTAACACGAAGGTACACGAAATCTCCGATAGTGAAGGAGACATCGCGACGCTTAGTGTCCGCATAACTCTTCTGGCGTGATTGTGCGGCTTTAAGACGGTCACGGATTAAATGCACTTGCTCTTCTGCAGCCTTCAGAGTATCAACTCCAAAGATCTGACTGTCTCCTGTTTCAGTCCAGTTCAGAGGTGTACGGCATTTCCGTCCATACAGTGCTTCAAAAGGTTCCATTTGCAGGCTTGACTGATAGCTTTTATTGTAGGAAAACTCTGCGAACGGCAGGCAGTCTTCCCACTTAACTCCGTAGGACAAAACACAGGCACGAAGCATGTCTTCCAAGATTTGGTTCACACGCTCTATCTTTCCATCAGTCTGCGGATGGTAGGCTGTGCTAAAGGCTAGTTTGGTTCCCAAGGCTTCGTGGAACTTCTTCCAGAATCGAGAAGTGAACTGTGATCCTCGATCAGACACAATCCTGCTGGGAACTCCACGTAAGCTGACTATCCGAGAAATGTAGAGATCAGCAAGCTGGTCTCCACGATATTTGGTCTTGACAGGAATAAAGTGGGCAACTTTGGTGAGCCTGTCAACGACTACCCATATCGAATCATTTCCTCGACTGGACCGTGGCATCCCAGTAATGAAGTCCATCCCAACTTCATCCCATTTCCAAACAGGTACTTGCAATGGCTGCAACAAACTAGCGGGACGCTGATGTCCAGCCTTCACTTGCTGACAAATATGGCACTTGGCTATAAACGAGGCAATATCTCGCTTCATTCCGTGCCACCAAAACTTCTCCTTCAAATCTCGATACATTTTGGTTCCTCCAGGGTGAATAGAGTATAAAGTGTCATGAGACTCAGTCATGATGGTTTGCTTCAACTCAGATTCAGCCGGAACACAAATGCGTTCTTTATACCATAAGACTCCATCAGAATCAATGGTAAAACCGGCAACTTCTTCCTTCTACATGCGGGTTTTAATTCCCTCAATGCTCCTCTGGTGTAACACCCGGGGGATTTTCCCCCAACTAGAATTGGTTGTTTTCCTGTTTGCTTTGCATCACATGCATCATATGCATTGCACCTTGTTTTCAAAACAACTTAAAAAGTTCAAACCAATTTAAACTTTCAAACATGTCCAAAGTTTCCAATTCAAAATGGCAAACTAAACAACTCAAATTGTTTTCAATAGTTTTGAATTTGAATTATTCAAATTGCTTGGTTAATAAAACCCCTTTTATTAAAACCCTCATTTGAATTTCAAATTCAAATTCAAACATGAGCACAATTTCAAAATTTCCAAAAACTCAACTGTCATGCACTTGGGTAAATGACATGTTGAACTCAGTAAAAATATTGCATAAAATAAAATAAACAAAAACCCTAAACCCCTTTTCTTTACTCTCTTATCTCTCTTCTACAAAAAAAAGAGAGAGAGATCAAAAAAAATAAAAAGAACCTCAGGGGGAGGCAGGCCATCCCAAGTGGGCTAGCCCACCTACCACCCCTGCTCCCACAGCCCAGCAGCCCACCTTCTGCGTCTTCTTCGTACGGACAGGAGGGGGACCTCACCCCCCCCCCCCCACAATCGAGCTCCCCCAACCCCACCTGCTCCCCTCTCCTCCCCCTTATAGCTGCCCCTCCTTTTCCCGAACCCTAACCCTAGACCCTCTCCCCTCCTCTCTTCCAGCCGCCGTTCCTCCTCCCTGCTTCTTCTCCATCTTCCCCTCCCTTTTCCCTGCTTTTCTGAACCAGGGAACTCCCCCTCCATGGCCGGAAGTTGTGGACCATGGCGCCGTCGCTGCGGTCATCGTCGATGATCCGGGAGTGCGGGAATGGAACCACGGCGCCTCCGTCGTGCGATCCCGTGCCTCAGGAGGAAGGGAGGCACACCGTAGAGCTGCCGCCATCACCCTCTTCTTTCCGGTGTGCTACTGCCCCGCCACCGTCGCGTCCGTCAGACCCGATTCCTCGACGACAGTAGCAGGGTGAGCACCTCCTTCTCCCTCCTGTCCCTCCTCCTCTCGCGCACACATCTGCGAGCACGCATGAGACACGGCGCCCACGCACCCGCACGCTGAACGGCAGCAGCGGCCAGTCGTCGACGTCCGCCGTCGATCGACAGTTCAGTAACTGAACCCAATGTTCAGTTTCGTCAGTAACGGGCAAAGCCCGCAGCTTTACCTCAAAAACCCCGAGCCTCCCTAGTCCTAACACAAGCGCAGCAGCAGCCTAGTGGCAAAGCCCACCTCTGCTCGCACCCGCGGTCGCGAGATCGAGTCCTGCGGGAGGCATTTAGCCTCCCATTTTTTCTTTGACTCATGCAGCCCTGGTCCCACCTGTCATCCACCCCACAGCCACATCACCCCGCACCCAAGCCACTGTGGCTCCACGCTGGTCGTGGCCCACTGTCAGCCAGCGTGGGTAGCCCTACCCTCTGTAGAAAAATGCACTGCCTTGTTTCTTTTAATTCCTTTTTTTATAAATGGTAATTTGAACCTAAACATTGTAAAATTAATATCTCCTTCAATTTAACTTCAAATTGCACAAACAAAATATGTATCCCAACCAGAAAATCATGAACTTTCCAAATATGCAGTTTGTTCACTGATTTGAGCAAGTAAAATTCATGCCATATTATCTACTTTATATAAATCACTTAAACTTGCATAATTCATATCTTGCTCATAAACATTCCAAACCCAACAAATAAAATATGCTTTCCATGTGGAATTAAATGCTCTTCCCAAATATAACTTTTATTTCCTGTGTTGAACCAACAAAAATTGATGCAACATTTAATGCCCCATTTAAATCATTTAATACTATTAAATTGGTAACTTGATCAATTAAATTCCAAATTGAACAACTAAAATATGTTTTCCATCCCATTTTTCATGAACTTTGCAAATATAAACTTTGTTTTCTATTTTGAATAAATTAAATTGCTGAAAACAACTATTTCTTGATTTATGCACTTAAAATTGTCAATTTAATAACTTGCTCATCTAAAATCCAAATTGAACAAATGAAATATGTATTCCATCTAAAATTTTTTGTTCTTTCCAAATATAAATTTTGTTATCTGTTTTGAACATTTAAAATTAGTGAAAACAACAAATGTTTGTTTAAATCATTTAAAATGCCAAAGTTCATAACTTAATAAATAAAATTCCAAACTTGGTAAACAACATATCAAACTGAAGTTATTGTTGTTTTCTTATTGTTTTCATCATCCATGCATCATTCTAATAAACATTCACATGATGGTTATTTGTAGATCATTTAATTCAACATTAATTCATGGGCTTTTCCATATGCAATCCAAATCGCATATGGGCCCATTTAAATATGTTTACCATGTCAACTAGTTTATCTTTGATGCATCCTTAAACTTGTCATGCATCCATATCTTGATCATGCTGGATCTTTTGCCGTAGAAGTAATTGTTGCATCCGGTGTTTGTTCTAGTTCGTTGCTTCTTCACGGATAGGACGTTGAGATGATGTGAGCAACGACAAGTTCTTCGGATGTACCTCTACTTGCTGGATTCCAGGCAAGTATACTCACTTGCTGCCTATGGCTGCCTTTCATCACTTGTTACCGATTCTTTCCGTTGTTCTTATTCTAGCCTTTTGATTCGATGCTTGTGTATCGATCCTATCATATGTTTACCTTGCAACCATGATATAGCCTTCCTTCCACTTCCTATTAACTGTTGTTTGTTTACCTTGTTGGCCCTCGTGTCGTAGTTGCATGCTTAGTGTTGTTTGCGCTCAAGTCTTGCTGTCCGTCTTATCACCTGTTTAGTTTGATAGTTGGGTTTCAACTTAATCAACAACATGTTAATGCTTGGGGTAATAATAATTTGATGATAAGGCACCGGCAGGAGGCCCGGCGTGGTTTTGAGGCCTGCTAGTGTCGAACTTAATTAGGAAAAGGGTCTTGTCCTCCGATCCATGATGAGCGCACTAACCGCATGTGGGAAGCGAGTATGGGCGCCCCCCGCAATTCTGATTCGATTCGCATCTCGTCCAAATCGCCACACTTAGTTCGGGATTTCCATTTGATGCATGCATATGCAGGTGCGAGCCCTTGGCGCCAGGGTGGAACTTTTGTAGTCGGCATTTAGGGCGGCGTGGTCTTCCAGTGCTATGAGGGTCTCCCTTTTCTTCGTGGGGGATCGATTAGCCGCGCACGCACAGCACGTGGTTCTTTGGGCTTGATGCGAAGAAGAGTTGGGTTGTGTTGAGTGCCTCGCTTGGTGGAAGGGCCTTTCCATCTGGCGGGTCATTCTTACGTGTACGGCCCAATTGGTGCATCCCTGCAGGGTTAAATCTTCTCGAGAAGCCGTGTTGTCCGCGGTTATGGATGACTTGGTGAAAGTGCTGGCTAACAAGTACTCAGACAACTTACACTTAATGATAATAACTTGACTAGTAATATAGATTACCTCCACCATAGAAATGAATGTCACCCTAATCAACCGTGTGAGTTTCCTTGGGTTGCTTCCTTAGTAGGGGGTAACATTGGATGGGTATTGTTTGGTGAGTAGTTGTAGTTGGTTCTGATACGCTATCTTATCCCCTTTCTTTTAGCCGGATGTTGTAGCGCGTCACTGTAGTTGGTTAGTGCAGCCCGCTGCCGCTTCTTCGCAATAATCCCTTCCTTTCCGTTGTACCCAAAGTATTTGTATCTTGTGATGATTGGTTACGCTGGTATCTTGTGAGTATGGTTTATCCACTTGCCAGTACTTAATAGTACTGACCCACGAATCCATTTCGTGGCTTTATATTCCACATTGCAGTCAACAGGTTTGAAGTCTGACGATGTTAGCTTGGGAATCCCTCCGGCTTGGCCTGGGCAGGGATTGGACGCCATCGGTTAACTTCAGGACTCTTAGTCCAATTTGTATCTTGTCCGTAGTCGGACGCTATGTTGTTTCTTCCGCTGTTATTTGGATCTTTGTATTGTATCAGTTGTATCCTTGACTCGTTTGAGTCGTCTTGTATATACCTCCTCTGTTGTTGTTGTGGATTATTCGTGAACTGTTGTAATGTTATCACAAGTGGCAACCTGGAATCGGTTATTATGTGGATTTTGGCGGAAATGCTGAAATCTGTATAGTGCCCGATCTCGGGGCGTCACAAATGGTATCAGAGCATGGTTCCGATTCCCAAAATTGTTTCGATACGAATGGTTATCGAAGCAACGGGTCCACAAAGCCTGTAGGATAACCTCGCTAACGGTCGTGTTTCTAGAGTGTCAAAAATTATTTGTGCAAAATCTGTTTTGGAAAACATCTCAATAGGATTCTTGTTTTCTCCTTATCTCTATTATATTTCTCCTCTCATCTTATTTGCTTTGGAGTCTCTCTCCCTCTCAATCTTTCAAAGCTTAGGATCCTACGTGGGTTGGACGTTTTCTGAGCCTTTAACCTAATAGGTTCGATCATCGGGAGATTCATGGTGGAAGAACATCGTCGTCACTCCGAGCAAGAATCTCTTGTTAGTGGTGTCGAGAAGCCCTTGTTAGTGGTGTCGAGGAGATCAACTGGAAGCATGAGGAATCGATAGTCGAACTTCTTTCCCCTCCCAGGTTAGTGGGTGGATTGCAAGGGCGCAATCCCTTGTTAGTGGTGTCGTCTGTAACACCCGGGGGATTTTCCCCCAACTAGAATTGGTTGTTTTCCTGTTTGCTTTGCATCACATGCATCATATGCATTGCACCTTGTTTTCAAAACAACTTAAAAAGTTCAAACCAATTTAAACTTTCAAACATGTCCAAAGTTTCCAATTCAAAATGGCAAACTAAACAACTCAAATTGTTTTCAATAGTTTTGAATTTGAATTATTCAAATTGCTTGGTTAATAAAACCCCTTTTATTAAAACCCTCATTTGAATTTCAAATTCAAATTCAAACATGAGCACAATTTCAAAATTTCCAAAAACTCAACTGTCATGCACTTGGGTAAATGACATGTTGAACTCAGTAAAAATATTGCATAAAATAAAATAAACAAAAACCCTAAACCCCTTTTCTTTTCTCTCTTATCTCTCTTCTACAAAAAAAAAGAGAGAGATCAAAAAAAAATAAAAAAAAATAAAAAGAACCTCAGGGGGAGGCAGGCCAGCCCAAGTGGGCTAGCCCACCTACCACCCCTGCTCCCACAGCCCAGCAGCCCACCTTCTGCGTCTTCTTCGTACGGACAGGAGGGGGACCTCACCCCCCCACAACCGAGCTCCCCCAACCCCACCTGCTTCCCTCTCCTCCCCCCTTATAGCTGCCCCTCCTTTTCCCGAACCCTAACCCTAGACCCTCTCCCCTCCTCTCTTCCAGCCGCCGTTCCTCCTCCCTGCTTCTTCTCCATCTTCCCCTCCCTTTTCCCTGCTTTTCTGAACCAGGGAACTCCCCCTCCATGGCCGGAAGTTGTGGACCATGGCGACGTCGCTGCGGTCGTCGTCGATGATCCGGGAGTGCGGGAATGGAACCACGGCGCCTCCGTCGTGCGATCCCGTGCCTCAGGAGGAAGGGAGGCACACCGTAGAGCTGTCGCCATCACCCTCTTCTTCCCGGTGCGCTACTGCCCCGCCACCGTCGCCTCCGTCAGACCCGATTCCTCGACGACAGTAGCAGGGTGAGCACCTCCTTCTCCCTCCTGTCCCTCCTCCTCTCGCGCACGCATCACCGCACACATCCGCGAGCACGCACGAGACACGGCGCCCACGCACCCGCACGCTGAACGGCAGCAGCGGCCAGTCGTCGACGTCCGCCGTCGATCGACAGTTCAGTAACTGAACCCAATGTTCAGTTTCGTCAGTAACGGGCAAAGCCCGCAGCTTTACCTCAAAAACCCCGAGCCTCCCTAGTCCTAACACAAGCGCAGCAGCAGCCTAGTGGCAAAGCCCACCTCTGCTCGCACCCGCGGTCGCGAGATCGAGTCCTGCGGGAGGCATTTAGCCTCCCATTTTTGCTTTGACTCATGCAGCCCTGGTCCCACCTGTCATCCACCCCACAGCCACATCACCCCGCACCCAAGCCACTGTGGCTCCACGCTGGTCGTGGCCCACTGTCAGCCGGCGTGGGTAGCCCTACCCTCTGTAGAAAAATGCACTGCCCTGTTTCTTTTAATTCCTTTTTTTTATAAATGGTAATTTGAACCTAAACATTTTAAAATTAATATCTCCTTCAATTTAACTTCAAATTGCACAAACAAAATAAGTATCCCAACCAGAAAATCATGAACTTTCCAAATATGCAGTTTGTTCACTGATTTGAGCAAGTAAAATTCATGCCATATTATCTACTTTATATAAATCACTTAAACTTGCATAATTCATATCTTGCTCATAAACATTCCAAACCCAACAAATAAAATATGCTTTCCATGTGGAATTAAATGCTCTTCCCAAATATAACTTTTATTTCCTGTGTTGAACCAACAAAAATTGATGCAACATTTAATGCCCCATTTAAATCATTTAATACTATTAAATTGGTAACTTGATCAATTAAATTCCAAATTGAACAACTAAAATATGTTTTCCATCCCATTTTTCATGAACTTTGCAAATATAAACTTTGTTTTCTATTTTGAATAAATTAAATTGCTGAAAACAACTATTTCTTGATTTATGCATTTAAAATTGTCAATTTAATAACTTGCTCATCTAAAATCCAAATTCAACAAATGAAATAAGTATTCCATCTAAAATTTTGTGTTCTTTCCAAATATAAATTTTGTTATCTGTTTTGAACATTTAAAATTAGTGAAAACAACAAATGTTTGTTTAAATCATTTAAAATGCCAAAGTTCATAACTTAATAAATAAAATTCCAAACTTGGTAAACAACATATCAAACTGAAGCTATTGTTGTTTTCTTATTGTTTTCATCATCCATGCATCATTCTAATCAACTTTCACATGATGGTTATTTGTAGATCATTTAATTCAACATTAATTCATGGGTTTTTCCATATGCAATCCAAATTGCATATGGGCCCATTTAAATATGTTTACCATGTCAACTAGTTTATCTTTGATGCATCCTTAAAATTGTCATGCATCCATATCTTGATCATGCTGGATCTTTTGCCGTAGAAGTAATTGTTGCATCCGGTGTTTGTTCTAGTTCGTTGCTTCTTCACGGATAGGACGTTGAGATGATGTGAGCAACGACAAGTTCTTCGGATGTACCTCTACTTGCTGGATTCCAGGCAAGTATACTCACTTGCTGCCTATGGCTGCCTTTCATCACTTGTTACCGATTCTTTCCGTTGTTCTTATTCTAGCCTTTTGATTCGATGCTTGTGTCTTGATCCTATCATATGTTTACCTTGCAACCATGATATAGCCTTCCTTCCACTTCCTATTAACTGTTGTTTGTTTACCTTGTTGGCCCTCGTGTCGTAGTTGCATGCTTAGTGTTGTTTGCGCTCAAGTCTTGTTGTCCGTCTTATCACCTGTTTAGTTTGATAGTTGGGTTTCAACTTAATCAACAACATGTTAATGCTTGGGGTAATAATAATTTGATGATAAGGCACCGGCAGGAGGCCCGGCGTGGTTTTGAGGCCTGCTAGTGTCGAACTTAATTAGGAAAAGGGTCTTGTCCTCCGATCCATGATGAGCGCACTAACCGCATGTGGGAAGCGAGTATGGGCGCCCCCCGCAATTCTGATTCGATGTGCATCTCGTCCAAATCGCCACACTTAGTTCGGGCTTTCCATTTGATGCATGCATATGCAGGTGCGAGCCCTTGGCGCCAGGGTGGAACTTTTGTAGTCGGTATTTAGGGCGGCGTGGTCTTCCAGTGCTATGAGTGTCTCCCTTTTCTTCGTGGGGGCTCGATTAGCCGCGCACGCACAGCACGTGGTTCTTTGGGCTTGATGCGAAGAAGAGTTGGGTTGTGTTGAGTGCCTCGCTTGGTGGAAGGGCCTTTCCATCTGGCGGGTCATTCTTACGTGTACGACCAAATTGGTGCATCCCTGCAGGGTTAAATCTTCTCGAGAAGCCGTGTTGTCCGCGGTTATGGATGACTTGGTGAAAGTGCTGGGTAACAAGTACTCAGACAACTTACACTTAATGATAATAACTTGACTAGTAATATAGATTACCTCCACCATAGAAATGAATGTCACCCTAATCAACCGTGTGAGTTTCCTTGGGTTGCTTCCTTAGTAGGGGTAACATTGGATGGGTATTGTTTGGTGAGTAGTTGTAGTTGGTTCTGATACGCTATCTTATCCCCTTTCTTTTAGCCGGATGTTGTAGCGCGTCTCTGTAGTTGGTTAGTGCAGCCCGCTGCCGCTTCTTCGCAATAATCCGTTCCTTTCCGTTGTACCCAAAGTATTTGTATCTTGTGATGATTGGTTACGCTGGTATCTTGTGAGTATGGTTTATCCACTTGCCAGTACTTAATAGTACTGACCCACGAATCCATTTCGTGGCTGCATATTCCACATTGCAGTCAACAGGTTTGAAGTCTGACGACGTTAGCTTGGGAATCCCTCCGGCTTGGCCTGGGCAGGGATTGGACGCCATCGGTTATCTTCAGGACTCTTAGTCCAATTTGTATCTTGTCCGTAGTCGGACGCTATGTTGTTTCTTCCGTTGTTATTTGGATCTTTGTATTGTATCAGTTGTATCCTTGACTCGTTTGAGTCGTCTTGTATATACCTCCTCTGTTGTTGTGGATTATTCGTGAACTGTTGTAATGTTATCACAAGTGGCAACCTGGAATCGGTTATTATGTGGATTTTGGCGGAAATGCTGAAATCTGTATAGTGCCCGATCTCGGGGCGTCACATCTGGCCCTTCCGAGCTTCCTTGATTTGATCAACTAGAGTTGGTTTAACATCCATGGCTTCCAACATGCCATAGCTGACCACCTCGATACCAAGCTGGTCAAGTTCTTTCCACAACTCCGGTTGTCTGATCTGGATCATGGAATTCAGAGAGACTGGCTCTCGACTAAGAGCGTCTGCAACAACATTTGCCTTTCCAGGGTGATAGTGGATACTAAGATCATAGTCCTTGATGAGCTCTATCCAACAGCGTTGCCTCATATTGAGTTCCCGCTGTGTGAAGATATACTTCAAACTCTTATGATCTGTATAGATTTCACACCTTTTCCCAATAAGGAAATGTCGCCATGCTTTGAGAGCATGTACAACAGCAACAAGCTCTAAGTCATGAGTAGGATAATTCATCTCATGAGGTCTCAACTGGCGTGAGATGAATGAGATGACCTTCCCTTCTTGCATGAGAACACTTCCAAGTCCAAGCTTAGAAGCATCACAATACACATCGAAACTCTTGGAGACATCCGGCATAATGAGTACCGGGGCGATCACCAGTCGATTTTTCAGCTCTTGAAAACTCTCAGCACATTTGTCCGTCCAAACGAACTTGCTATCTTTCTTGAGCAACTGTGTGAGTGGTCTGGCTATACTGGAAAATCCTTGAACAAACTTGCGATAATATCCGGCTAATCCCAGAAAAGACCTGACTTCAGTCTGATTAGTCGGGGCAGCCCGATTAGCGACAGACTGAACCAGAGCAGGGTCAACAGAGATTCCACCTCCGGATACTACGTGTCCAAGAAATCCAACTTCCTTCAACCAAAACTGGCACTTACTGAACTTAGCATACAGTTGATGTTGTCGAAGTGTTCCGAGAACAATTCTCAGATGTTCTTCGTGTTCCTCTTCACTCTTGGAGTAAATAAGAATGTCGTCAATGAAAACCACGACAAACTTGTCCAAGCATTCCATGAAAACCTTATTCATAAGATTCATGAAGTAGGCGGGGGCATTGGTTAGACCAAAAGACATCATGGTGTACTCATACAACCCGTAACGTGTGGTGAAGGCGGTCTTTGGAATATCGGTCTCACGAACCTTCAACTGATGGTAACCAGTACGAAGATCGATCTTTGAGAAAATTCTTGCCCCATTAAGCTGGTCAAACAGGTCTTCAATTATGGGCAACGGGTATTTGCTCTTGATGGTAACATCATTCACCTTACGGTAATCCACACATAGACGTGAGGATCCGTCCCGCTTGTCCACAAAAATGACAGGTGATCCCCATGGTGATGCACTAGGGCGAATCAGACCTTTCCTTAACATGTCATCCAGCTGCTTCTTCAACTCATCAAGCTCCTTCGGGTTCATCCGGTAAGGTTTCTGTGCTATGGGTCCAGTACCGGGTATCAACTCAATGACAAACTCAATATCCCGATCAGGCGGCATACCGAGTAATTCATCAGGAAACACATCCGGGTATTCACATACTACCGGAACTTCCTCAAGTGCAGGTGTGGCTATACCAGTGTGGCAGTGGGTCTCTGGTTTTGACTTGGTTGCGGCGAAGGTAACTCTTTCCCCATCACTGGCAGTCAATGATATGGACTTTCTGGTGCAGTTAATCACACCTTTGTACTTGGTCATCCAATTCATGCCTAGTACTACTTCTATCCCTTGGGATCCCAGTACTATCAGGTTGGCATGAAAAGTTTTCCCTTGTATGTCCAGGGGTACCTCATTGCAAATGAAGTGGGCTTGGGTTTTGTTTCCAGGTATTTGTACTGACATAGGGTCACGCATACGCGCAGGCTTCATACCACTCCTCTCAGCAAATGGCATAGTAACAAAAGAATGCGATGCACCTGAATCAAACAATACTGCTGCAGGTACAGAGTTGACAGGAAACGTACCCATCACCATATATGGCGTGTCCTGAACCTCCTCAGCAGTGACATGATTCAGATATCCCTTGGTCATAGTCTTCTTCCTGGGTGTTGGCGCATGTGTCACCTTGGTAGCATTGTTCTGAGTTGGTGGAGTGATCTTGCTTGGGCACTCCCGAGCGAAATGCCCCTCCTTCCCACAAACAAAACATCCTCCACTGGGTTTGGTGTTCTGGTTTGGCTTGGCAGCATGGTTGGGTCTGTGTCCATTCCCATTCCCATTTCCACTGCCTCCAGGCTTGGGTGCATAGGATGCACGGTTGTTGTTGTTGTGGTGGTGGTTGTTGTGGTTGTTGTGGTTGTTGTGGCCATGGTGGTGGTTGTTGTTGTGGTTGTGGCTGTTATGGTGGTTCTTTGGCGCAAAAGTAGGCGCCCTGTGGGGTGGTGGCCTGGTATATGGGGTAGGGAGGTTTCGGGGTGCACTTGGTCCTCCTTGCATCTGCATCTTCCTCTTTCTGTTCTCAAAGACGTTCTGTCTCTTGTGCTCCATCATCATCGCGGCATCCGCGAGTGACTCTAGATCCGCAAATGGAATGACCACGAGGGTACAGTGCAACTCATCGTGCAGTCCATTCAGGAATCTTTCTTTCTTCTTGGCTTCGGTATTGACCTCATCTCGTGCATACCGGGCTAACATAGTAAACTCTTCCCAGTATTTGGACACAGACATTCCTCCCTGCCTCAGCTTCAGGAACTTGTCCTTCATGATGCTCATCACCCCTGAGGGATGTGATACTTGCGGAAACGGGCAGAGAAGTCCTCCCAGGCGAACACATAGCCAGGAGCGATGGTGTCGTAGGTGGCCTCCCACCAAGTCCTCGCTGGCCCAGCAAGAAAATGGGTAGCAAAGAGCACCTTGTCATTCTCGTCGACTCCCGCCACTTTCAGATCGTTGGCGATGGTGCGATGCCAGTCGTCAGCGTCAAGTGGTTCCACAATCTTTGTGAACACCAGAGGGTTTGTCTGCGGAAACACCTTCAGCTTTGATCGCACGCCCACACCGTTGTCATCGCCATGGTTTTTATTGTTGTGGGTGCTGGCAGCGGCCAACTGCTGCAGGGCAACAACTGTGGCAGCACTCTCGGCTCTAGAGGCCTGGCGGTCCTCCATCAGAAGTGCTAGCAATGCCTCCATTGACGGCGGGGGTGGTGGTGGTGGTTCCCGACGCGGCGGCATGCTGTTTATTGAGACATGTGTAAGACTATGCAGCAAGACTTAATGTTGTTAAGTTGTTAAAAATTTCAGCAACTTAAAGGAGTGTTTTGTTAATTCCAGTGAAATATGATGGATGATTTTAATTTGGGTTAATGATTTGTTCTTCGAGGGTTGAGACGATTCATCAAGCTCATAAAACATACAGACTACATCATACTAATAGCATCGAGTTCTTAGATAGCACAACACACCAACAGACATCTACCACAACTACGCTCCTCAGAGCTACATTGGGGGGATTTGTCTTATAGGGTCGGCGTACATCTAACTGGCACTACTCCATAACTAGGAGGTACTACGACTAGCCTAAGCGCTGTCGACGTCGAAGAGGATCTCCTCTGGGTCCTCCTCCTCAACGGAGTCGTCGTCCTCCTGCAGACTCTGCTCGCTCATGTCCATGCCCTCTGCATCGGACAGGACGTCGTCGTCAATGAGGAGGTCCTCGTTCTCCCTGTGGAGCTCGGAGTTCTCCTCCTCTAACCCCTCGAGAGTGGAGTCTCGAGTGGCCAACTCCTCTCTAGCGGTCTTCAGGCGGTCACACAGGGTTGCGTTCGCCTCCTGAAGGGATCCTACCTTGGTGTTGAGACAGTCACGGGCCCGGCGGGTGGTCCGTAACTGTCTCTCCCAGGCACGGGATTGCGCAGTAGCGGTTGCTAGATCGAGCATCGTCTTCCCCAGATGGGTACAGAGAAGACGACACTCAGAGGCGGCGGTGCGCTGCAAGATACCCATATCGTCGAGACAACGCTGGGTGCGGTAAAGCAGGATCTCCATGTCGTCCTGGTGTGCACCGAGACCCGCAAAGTCCTGAGACACGGCCATAGGTGTGCCGGTCTCGTCCCTCCTCCCGAGGAACTCGTAGGCAGTCCCTACGAAATGGTAGTCTCGTAAGTGAGCCAGGCGTGCAATAGCCTCCTAGATCACGCGTACTGCTCCCTCCTGCCAGGAGCACTCGACGGTGGCGAAGAAGAAAACCTCCGCAGTAGGAGTAGTCAGTGGAGGGCGTATCACACAATCCACCAACCATTCCCCCTCTATGGGAGACCCAGTGATCATCCCTCCCCGAAGCTCGGGAACGGGACAGTCAAGCAGCTCGGTCATCGCAACGAGTCGTCGCTCGAAGCGGAAAGGGAAGTCCCTGCCCAGTCCTAACTGGCAAGCCTCCGTGTAAACGACATCCATCTACACAAAATTTTAAGTAAGGTTGAGTTAGTTTCCAAGTGTGCAAAATTTTAAAGTCGAACATGATGTAACTTAATGTAAGTATAGTTTGAGAAAATAGGGAAGATGAGTATAAGAATCTTTTAAAGCTTAGTCACTTAAGTATATTATTATTTATATATATATATATATATATATAGTATTAGTTGACGTCCATGCTAACTAAGGGCTCCTAGGGTCAGGATAGCTCTGATACCAACTTTGTAGAGGCCCCAAACCGGAAGGTCCAGAACCCCGCATATGCATACATTCACGATCCCAGGCAAATCAGTCGTGAACAACATACGAAAGTGGTACACAGATACATTATCCATTACACGAATAAAAGCAGTCTTACAAGACAATGGTCACATGACCAAGTCTTTATTTACTGCCACGCAGGGCAGGCAAAGTCTTACATCAAACTAACACAGCGGAAAACAAACAAACGTAGGTAGCCCATGTCACGCCATCACCGACAGGCTGCTGACTGGGAGCCGGGCCTAGTTCGCGTAGTCGTCAGAAAAGCAACCCTCCTCGTATTCCTCCTCAGGCGGTATCTCCTTATAGTATGGCCAAGTAAATAGCCAGGGGCGAAACCATATGAGTACTTTTGAATGTACTCAGCAAGTCATCCTTTATACACTTACAAAATTCATCATGCTTATATGGTGGATAGGTAGGCCATAAATAGGGCTCACTACCAATTATGTTCATATAAGATGACACCATAGTTGCAGTCATATTAATCTGTATCTTCGCTGGAGAAGATACTTCAGAAGAAAATAGTATAGTTTTCTTTCTCTTGTAGATATCGCATGTACAAGAGGTTTTATAAACTTGTTTTATAAAAGGAAGTTTTTCTTTGCAAAACTTCTTGGAACAACATGTCCAAAACTTCATCAGTACCTCTCAGGTACAAGCCTTCTGTTTTTAAAACAGTTTTTGAAAACTTAGCACAATACTAGCTACATGGCCTTTCAACTGCCCATATCCGAGGGCTCGACTATTCTGAATAGTTTTACTCTTCAGAGGTGGTACACATTCCACTAGATCCAAAACTCTGCCATGGACCACCCATGGATCGACACAGCGATATGCAAGCACCAGATAATTGATCCTAACTGTCCACTCTGACACAAGCTAGTATATGGCTATCCCTTCAATCAGGTTTATTCCCCCTGGCACCATGTCACACATCGCCAAACAGGAGACCCAATTGTCGCTTACGGGGGGTAAGTTAATCCCTCACTTTGTATGTCCCGTTACTCCCTCCTGGCGACACTTCGGTTCAGAGAATCATCCTCTCTATAGCATCTTGGGATAGGTCACATACTAACAAGTTCAAGCATCTAGATAGGCCCCATACCCATATAGGGGTAGAGTGGCAGTATATCTTGGTTGTACAGCGAATACTAGGTTATGTGCCTTTCGAAAAACATTTGAAAACACCTTCTCGATTTTCCCGGTGAACAAGGTCCCGCCTTTCCACCGTGGACTTCTCAGGGAACCATCTTTGTTTTGCAAAAGCACATTTTAAAGGTGTCCACTTAGGGACTCAATATTATTATCTAGGACGGTATTTACATACCTTATGGTGTCTAAGGGCTTGGTAACACCAAGTTGACTAATGGCAAGTGTTATATAATATATATAATAATAGTAATAATATTCACTCAATAAAAATAGTTTCGGTAACCAAGTTTTTGAAAACTTCAGAAGTAGATAATGCATAATGATAAGTAGGAATATAAGAGCAAGCTTTAAGGATGGCTTGCCTTGGAGGTAATGAGGATCTTGTTCTTGCTCACAACAGGTATGGTAATAATACCCTCCTGCTCCGACTATTTCTTCATCGTTTTCTATCGTCGCAAAAGAAAGTAAAAAACATCCTATCAGAACCTTACTAAGCAATCAATTACACTCAACTAAAACATACAGCCAGCAATGAACTTACAAAAATAACACACAAGTTCCTAAAATAATCTCACACAAGCATGCATCAATAATAATAATATTTACTATTATTACTACAACTATTATGGTTGAACTAATTTATTTTTCAACCAAATGAGATGGAACCAGTGGGTGTTCCACTAGGTTTTCCATGTAATTTAAGAGGTATTATGCCTCTGGTCCAACTTGTGGAAACAAAATAATTCCATAACAAAAATTGCTACTAGGTAATCTAGTGAAAACAATACTACTGGTAATAAATATTAAAACTATGCATGCATTCTAAAAGAAACAAAAGTAACCTTACAGAGACTAAAACATGTAATAAACAGTACCAAAATGGCACTGGATCCAAGTGAGAACACTTATAACAACTAGGATAAAAATCTAGCTACTCATTTCTATTACAAAAATTTATAGAAATAAACTAGGTGTCACTCCTATGCTCAGACTAGTTCCCAACAGATCCTAAACTTGCACAAACTATTCTAACATGGCATCTCTGTGAGAAAACAACATAATATCACTCAACACATCATTTACACATGCGAGGAATTTTAGTTTGCACATTTTAGACATTCCAGTAAAAAGTTATGCCATTTTCATTCTAACAGACAATGTCCAGTTCATCATTTATCATTCGTTCTCAGTTCATCCAAAACCAGTTCTGTCAGTTGCCAACGTTCAAGATTTCGTTCATGCATCTCTTGTAATTTTTGCTCATTTTATTTTTGAGTTTAGAATTTTCATATTCGAATAAAGTAAAACAACAGTTTTCTGGAGATTTACAAATAGAAAATAAAACAGAGCAGTGGGCTGGACAACGCACGGTGGCGCGGCCCAACTGCGCCTGGCGGCCCGCCTCGCTTCTGCACGCGCGCGAACGAGCGTACCAGTTCGAGGTTTAAGCGTGGCCGTAGATCTCGAGATCTACGGCGCACAGCCGTTCTTCCTCTCTCTCATCTCTTCTGTTTCTCTCCGGCGAGCACACGGCAATCGACGGTGGGTTTTCGAACCAGGGCTCACCCAGAGGACTTGCAGACCAAGGGGAAGTTGTCGGGGAAGTCGCGTAAGGTCGAGGCAGTGCTGGGGCGCAGCAGCTAGGGCGCGAGATGGCTCCAGTCGACGGCGCCGTGCACATGCTCCGTGGCGGCTCCGATGAGATCCCCGGCGTCTCTGCAAATGAGAGGTCGTGGGCTTGGTCAGGCTGGGTCTACGGAGAGAGTGGAGTAGATCTAGGGAGGTAGGAAGGGTTACGGTGGCCCGACGTGAGAGTATTTCACCTCTGCCTGTCGCGGTGGCCGCGGCAAGTTTCCCGACGATTCGGGCTATTGCGGGCAGCTCGGGGCCATCTAGCTAGGTGGGGAGTGACAGTGAGAGGTGGGGAGTGAGGTGCAATGGGGTAGGGGCTCGGGGGTTGCTTTTATAGAGGGGACAGCCGTGGCGCACGCTCGGGTGGCCGTGCGCCCGCGGGACATGCCCGTGCACGCTCTGGCACGACCCCGTCGCTCACCCTGGCCCTTGGATGCTTCCACAGCCACTAGGAAGGGTCAATGCCCACTTGCAACTGTGAAATATCGAAGAAGATCACTACGAGGTGTCACTGTGGATCGGGATAGGGATGAACCTGTCAGGTGCCCATCCCTCCCTCCCGTTTCTCTCCCTCTGAATCTCTCTCTCTCTCTCTCTCACGCTCTGGTCAACCCACTTGCTGGCTAAGGAAAAGAATATGAGGTGGGATGACTCAGCTTCTAGAAGCTCCAAACCGTGCACAAAAAGGTTGAGTGACTAAAAAGATATGTGCATTCGAAAATTGAACCATTTCACTGTTCTGCTCAAAAAAGTTCACTTAAGTTCAGTTTCTGAATTTTTGCTAAGTGTTGGATTTCCAGTGATGGTTAGCTGAAAGTTTGACTTGTTTTCAGGCCTCAATTATTTTCTAAACTTTGTTTTCCAAGCATGTTCTGTTAAGCAACATATGTACTTTCCAAAACAGCAAAGGAAACTAAATTTGAAAATCAAATGCTTGGTGAAAACAAGGTGGAAAAGGGGCTAATTGGAGTTTTTCTCTGTTTTGCAAAAATCGACATTTCTGTCTTAATTTCTTAGCACAAAAACATCAAGCAAAAGAATGTTTCTGTGATTAAACTTTTCAAACTAAGTTAACCAAAATGTAGCTCATATACTAAAGATCACATCCATGCCATGAAAACACAAAATGTGAATTTTTAGCATATGAATAACAAGGGTGAAAAACCCCTACTTGGCTTGTTTTTCAGAGTTGGTTTTTATTAGAAAAACTTGAGTAAAACATTTGATTTCACTTTTGTTAATTTTTTTCTTGATTCCATTTGATTTAATATTAAAATATAAGTAGTTTTCAACATTGCCACATCGGTTTTGAGTTAGGGTAACAATTATTATTAAAATGGAAATAACCCACAAATGATCAGAAACATGAGAAAACAAGTGAGTGATTTTTAAATCAAGTTTGCTTGCATTGCATAGATAGTCATAGCTCAATACATCATGTTGGATTACACAAGGGTCACTAAAAAGTTTTTTTTGGCTCTCAAAATTGGATTTCCCTTATTTGTTACAACTGTGCTAAAACTGGGGTGTGACACCGCGCCCAGTACCGCCAGAAGTACCGCCAGAGTGAAAATGGCTAATGCATCCAGCGATACTGGCTCGGTAGTACCGTTGTGGTCATATTGATCTAGGAGCAAATCCTTGCTCAACGGTAGTACCGTTACTGTCTGGCGGTAGTACCGCTGCTTCCAGGAAGCGGTAGTACCACCCTTAGTACCGGCCCTAGTACCGCCAGCAAGAATTTGCTCACGGTAACGTTTACGGTACTGGAGCGGTAGTGCCCTAGTACTACCGCCAGCCACTTCGATTTAATTAAAAGTTGTTGCCAGCAGTAGTACCGGTGTGCACTCGCGGTAGTACCGCCGCTGGAGTACCACGGTACTTCTGCGGTAGTACCGCTCGCGCCCTGTGTTTGGGACAATCCAGTACCGCTCACATTGCCAAGTAGCGGTAGTACCGCTGACCCCAGCGGTAGTACCTCTAGGCACGGAAAAGGGTCAAACGGCTAGTTTGCGTAGGGGCTATAAATACCCCCCCCTCCCACCCCCCTCTTCCCCAAGAGGTTGCTCGCTCCAGTATTGAAGATAAGCATTTATTGAGCCTCCAAAGTTAGATTTCTCCCAATCCCTCCACCCAAACTCATTGATACTTGGAGAATTGAAGGAGAAGACCCCGATCTACATATTCACCGAGACGATCTTCATTTCCCCCTCATATTCTAGAGGGATCTAGTCTAGGGTTTCCTTGTGGAAAACCTAGACTCAATGGCTACACTTGTTGGTGATTTGAGATTGTTGGGAGCCCCCAATTTGGTTGTGGGTGTGTGCCCCAAGCTTGTTTGTAAAGGACTCGATTCCCGCCTCAAAGGGGATCGATAGTGGAAGGTGAACTAGGCCTTTGTGGTGGGGTTCATCGGAGAATAGGGTGAGGCCTTTGTGGCGGGGTTCATCGGAGAATAGGGTGAGGCCTTTGTGGCGTTGAGTAGGCCTTTGTGGCGAGATCACACCCCTCCAATGAGACGTACTCCCTTAACAAGGAGGAACTCGGGAATACATCATGTCTCCGTGTGCTTCATATCGGTTACCTAGTTCCCTTACTCCTTTACTCTTGCTTGTATTGTTATTGTGCTTGTCCTTGTCATATAGGTAAATTCACCGTAGTTGCATCATCTAGATAATTTACCTTTGTGTCAAGCCTAATTGTTGAAGAAAAAATAAAATTGGTCGTAGCACCTATTCACCCCCCCCCTCTAGGTGCCTATACTTTACTTTCAATTGGTATCAGAGCCTCGGCTCTTCTATCGGGCTTAACCGCCTAAGAGTTTAAGTATGGGTGATGATTCGAATACCGAAGGTTCTGTGGCGCCGGTATCCATGAATGATCTCAGTGAGTTGAAAAATCCATTGACCTCATCCATAGACACCAAAATCGATGATTTGCGTCACGTCTTGATGGAACTCTTGAAAGCCAAAGGACCGGAGGTCACCAGCTCATCTCCTCCGGAAAAAGCTCTGGAGGGCTCCAAGAAAGGAGTAGATGGTGATCCATCTAAAAATGCTTCCGCCGAAAACTCCACGAAGAAGGGTACGGAAGGAGGGGAGAATTTCACTCTGTCCCTGGAAGTTATTATCCCGATCCTCCCGTCCCACATCCTCATATAATCCCTAGGGTAGATCCACCTAAAATTGATGCATTTTCTTTTTTTGAATGCCAATATTACATGGAGACTCACTTGAACTCTTCTTGTATAGAGCTTTGGGGGTCCCTCGTGATGGATACAAGCCTCATGACCCCAAGAACCTAACAAGAAGAGAAGTCGTAGATTGTCAACTCAACTACACCGCGTTGTCAATTCTTCAACAAGCCGTGGGTCCTAACCACATGCCGCATCTTCAACAATATTCCACCGCCAAGGAAACATGGGACGCTCTTGTCGTCATGTTTGTGGGCAATGAGAGCATGCAAAGGAATAGATATGATGCATTGACCAATGAGGCCGAAGGTTTCTATATGCATGATGGAGAGAACCATGAAGACATGTACCAAAGACTTAAGACTCTTGCCACCGTGTTCTCAAATTTTTGTGCCAAGTACATTGATGATGCTTGGATCAAGAGGAAGTACATGATTGCCCTAATGCCATTTGAGGGCGCGGACTTGAAGAGCATTCAAGGAATACATGATTCCCCTTCTATGATCTCAACTCAAGTTATGCAAGAAATGTGCTCCTATCAAGTGCAAACCAAGAATTCTCTTGACAACCGTGCTAGGGCCATAGGAATGCACAAAGGGGCATCGGTTGCCTTGAAGTCCAAGGTTGTGTCTAAAGAGGTTGAGTATGAAGAAGAAGGCAATGAGGTGTTGGCTCCATTGAAGGATCAAGAGTATGATCCTGTGCTCAAGGATATCATTGCTCTCACCGTGCAAAAGTTTTGGATAAATCTTCCCAAGGCCAAGAAATTTGTTGAGGAGAATACCAAGTCTCTCTATGGCAATGATGGGGCTCAAAAAGTGAGGTATTGCTTAAATTGTCAAGATAAGCACCACTTGATTGCGGAGTGTCCCTATGAAAATAGAGAACACCATAGTGGCAAGCTCGTTCGCAAGGACAAGTCCATGGTTGAGTACAAGAAACCTCATTTCAAGAAGAAACCTTTCAACAAGAAATCTCCCACCAAGTTTGTTCTAGTGACTCAAGAGGAATATGATTCCGGGAGTGATGAAAAGGAAGAAAATAAACCACAAGTTAAGTGGTCGCTCTAGCTATTTCCTCTACTCCGTCGTCTTCATCTCTCTTTGAATACCCCCAATGAAAATCATCCTCACCCAAATGCCAAGTGCTTCATGGCTAAGGCCTCGGAGGTATCAACTTCTCCCAACTCTAAGACCCCAAGTGAACTAGAAAATCTTGCTAGTCTTAGAGTAGAAGATGAAATGCTCTCCTTGGAACGTTTTATGTCTAACATTCAAGGGGAGACCAATAAGCACTTCGAACATCTCATGAGCCAATTGGGAGAGTCCCAAGAAGCTCTTGAGAAGAAAGGTGAGGTCGAAAGAAGGGATGCGGATGAAATTGCATCCCTCACTATGACTCTTGAGGAAGAGCATGATGGTAGAGTTTATCTTGAGGAGGAACTTGAATCTATTGAAGAAACTTGGTAGAGTTTCCTCCTTGTTGTGAAGCTTCTCTTGTACTTGATAAATCTTCATGATCTTCACTACTTGGTTTAGGTATGGGATGGGCACAAATACCACTAAGTTAATTTGAAAGAAAATTTAAGAAGAAGAAGGATAGAAAGAGAGAGGGAGATGCTTTCTTCTGAATTTCTTCACACTTGTATTTCCTTGAGTTTCTTCTAGGTGTGGAGTACAAGTCTTTTCTTCAAAACTTCTTCATTGATCTTCCTTGTAGCTCTTCATGTTGCCACCAAGTTGAAAGGAGAAGAATAGAAAAGGGAAGGAAAAAGACTTAGAGAGAAAGGGGTTTAGTCTTCTAAGTGCTTCCACTTCTTGGAGATGCTTCTAAAGTTTGTTTTATTTGCTAAGTCCTTCATTGGTCTTCTATCTTCATGTTGAAAAAAATCTCTAGATGGTTGAGTCCTCCATTTCACTTCATGGTTCTCACAAATCCCAAATTGGTGAAATCTTGAAGCAAGCATGGGGAAGTGGAGAAGATAGAAAACTAAAGTTCACTACTTGGTACTATATGTGATTGGCACATTCTAAGGACATGGCTTGGCTCCAAATGGACATAACATCAAAAAAAATAACAGTTGAAAACAATTTCTAAGACATGGTGAAAATGGATGAATCACTAGGTTGGGGTTTTGGTCAAAAACACATGGCCATGGTCCAAGGATGTCCAAAATGGTTGGGCAAGGTTGTTTCTGGTTCAAGGTTATCAAATGGAACAATTTTGCAAAAGGAACTATATTGAAATTATTTATACAAATTAATCTATGCTAAAAATACTCAAATAGACAACTTAATTCTAAATTCAATTTTAATTTGTTCAATTATTATTTTGGGACAGAGGATATGAAAGTACACATCCTAAGGTTTCCAAATATATTTTATTTACAATTTTTGGATTTGTAGAATTTGAATTATGCCAAATTTCACCAAACAAGCATATTTGTATTTGAACAAATTTAAGTTTGTCAAATTTGAATTTGGACAGTGCCAAAAGTTTCTAGATGTCAAGGGCTTTTCAAAAAGTCCAAGATTGTTAAATTTGGCTAAGTGGTTAAAAAGTTATGATGTTTCTAAGTTCTAGGGACTATTCTGCAAAATTACCATTTTTAATTTATTCGGAAAAGATAACAGAAAGCAGTTGGGCCCAGATTGCTTATCTGTCGCACAGGGCGATGACTACGGAGTGGGCTTGGGCCGGTTGTGTGCTGCGTTTGGGCGACAAATACTAACATAACACGCGCGCTGGCGTGGCGCAATCCTATTGGCCGATACCGGTTCATTAAGTGATCTAATCTGGGCCGCACGAACTAGATCTGATGGCCAGGAACGGCTAGGGTTCTCACCTCACCGGAGGGTTGCCGGAAAATGGCGGGGCGGCGGCGCTCGCTCGGGCGTGGAGGGTGGCGACGCGGCAGGGGGTCTCCGGGCTCGGGGAAGCACACGAAGAGGACCGGCGCGGCACGGCGGACTCGGTGGTGTCCACGGCGCAGATGCTCGCTTCCTCGAGCGTTGGCGCCGAGCGAACGAAGGAGTTCTCGACACCGGCGACCGTGGCGCCGTCGATTCTCTGCACAAACGAATAGGGCAAGTGGATTATCGCGTGCGCCCAGAACAGGGGATTCGAAAGGGCCGAAAGAGGGAGGTAGGGATCGGCTACGGCGGCCGAAACCAACGGCGAACGGCGGCGGGTACTCTCGACTCCGGCGAGCGATTTCTTCCTCCTCGGGAGGTCTCGGGCTGGGTGTCCAAGGGGAAAATGAAGAGGGCGTCGAGGGGATTTAAGAGGAGGAAACGGGAGACATAATTATGGCCTTAATCACGAGTAATTCGCGGAAATTAATCGAAGGAGAAACGGTAGTGGCAGTTTTCTGCCCGAGGTTGAAGACGATGACGTCATGATGACGTCATCAATGATTTTCTTTTCTTTTTAATTTCTGTTTTCTCATTTATTTTATATCTTCTATTTTATGAATCCAATTAACATGAAATAAAATTCTAAATTCATAATATTTGAAATACTTTCTAACAATACCATTTTTGAAAACTTTTGAACATATTACATTTTTGAATTATGAAATTTGAATAATTCATTAAAAGTGACTTAATAGCATTTTTAATAGAAAATCAAATTTAATTTTGAGAAAGGGTTTTATAAAAATAAAGAGACATTATATAAGTCAAATATCATTTTTGAAAATCATTTACACTTGTTTTGCTATTTTATATTTTGAAATAAAAATGATTTCACTAATAGCATATTAATGCCATTTTAAAATATCAATTATATAAATGAAAATTATTGGTTGAATAAAATATCAGAGACATCAATGTGATAAAATAACATTTTACAAAATCATATTTAATGGTTTTCATATTTTATGATTTTAAAATATGAAGAAACAATGATAGTCACTTTAACAGAAAACATTAATTTTTTTTATATGATTAAAACAATTTTTAGAAATATTTTCTATGGTTCAACTATTGTTTTCTAAGACCCTTTTAGGAACTTTCATATTGTATAATTTTCAACATATTAGTGAAACCACAATTTGTATCCTTTTGTTATATTTCAAACATAGAGAATTTATTTAATAAATTTGGAAATGGGGTTTAGTAAAAGCAGAAAGGTTTTCCTAAATGAAAACATTGTTTTCTCAAAGTATATTACTTGTTTTCATAAACAATTTTATTTCTATAGCACTATATTATCTTGTTGATTGACATAACACTTGGAAAACAAGGACCCAACTTATATCTATTTTGGGGTTATCAATAATAGTGAAACCCTTTTTAGAGACAAGAAGAAAATATTAGAGATAACAATTCTCTAGTTTTTATATATCAAAAATATTTTCAAGATCATAATTGGGTTGAAAACATGTTTGGTGTAAGGGTTTGCTTAAGAAGAAATATTTTCTTTATGTAGAAATATTTATTTTGAAATGACTTTAGGGTTTATGGAATAGAGGTATATTGGATTTTCATTTCCAAAACATTAGAACATGTATTGTTTTCTTTTGTTTCTTGCATCTCATTTGGTTTTTGGTGACTTGCATAACATGAAAACAAAAAGTTTCAAATTTTTGTGATTTTTGCACTTTCCAAAAATCAGGGATGTTACAGCGGGAGTGGGACTCTACCTCAGTACCCACCACCTTCGTACGGTTCGTAGGCTCCACCTCCGTATCCATACGGTTCATACATTCCACCTCCGAACCCCCCACCACCTCCTGAAGCCAGTGCTCCAAGCGACGGTTCCGATGCCGCGGAAACAATCGTACCGAAGCGTCCAAAGAGGCTGGACTGGACAACTGCGGACGAGGAAAAACTGGTACTTTACTTACTCGTCACATATTTATTTCGGAGTTGGTTCTTGCTTGGATTTTTCACTAAAAAAATATCTATTTCGTGGTAGGTTCATGCTTGGGTTTTTCACTCCAAGGACTTTGTCTCCGGTAATAGCAAGACCGGCGAAAGTTTTTTGGGTCAGATAGCTACAACCTTCAACTCTACCTCCGATCCTGCCCGCCAACAGACCGCGAAGCAACTGAAGGATCATTGGAACGTCTACAACCATGAGGTGTCCCTGTTCAATGCATACCAC